>SJYC01043388.1:0-23954 GCA_006408675.1 Madoqua kirkii
TTTTTGCATTTCTTTTCCATGGGGATAGTCTTGATCCCTTTCTCCTGTACAATGTCACAAACTTCAGTCCGTAGTTCATCAGGCACTCTATCTATCAGATCTAGTCCCTTAAATCTACTTCTCACTTCCATTGGTATTTGCTGTCTCTATATCTGTCCTCAACTGAAATGAGAACAGTAATATCTGTTTCCAGAGGAAGATCTATACTTAATAAGGCTAGCCAGTACAACTTACTAGCTCAAAAACATCAATTACAGTTCCTCCCATTTGTACTCTTTTGTATGTCCATTGTAAGGGCTTCTCAGGTGGCTCAGTGGTAAAGAACCCCCTGCCAGTGCAGGAAACGGGCTCAATCCCTGGGTCAGGAAGATCCCCTGGAGAAGGAAATAGAAATCCACTCCAGTATTCTTGCCTGGAAAGTCCCATGGACAGAGAAGCCTGGTAGGCTACAGTCCACGGGGTTGCAAAGAGTCGGACACGACTGAGCGACTTCACTTAGATCATCAGAAGAACGCTATATAATGATTGGCATTCACTGAGCATTTGTTCTGTGCCATTACATTAAACATTCTGCATGTTTTCTTCTTAGCCTTCCTATGGCAGAGACAATTATCTTTCCACCAAATGCTCATGCTCTCCTTTCCATGGTTTAAGGTTGTTGGCTGTTTCCAACACAGTATAACATTTCCCAGCCACCTTTATAGTTGGGACATCATATAGTTGAGAAATTATGAAGAAAAGCTATGACATCCTAGACAGTGTTAAAAAAAAAAAAAAAGGCAGCAATATCACTTTGTTGACAAAGGTCCATACAGGCAAAGCTCTGGTTTTTCCAGTAGTCATGTATGGATGTGAGAGGTGGACCGTAAAGAAGGCTGAAAGGCAAAGAAGTGATGCTTTCCAACTATGGAGAAGACTGAAAGGAAATCAAACCAATAAATCCTAAAGGAAATCAACCCTGAATATTCACTGAAGGACTTATTGAGCCTGAAGCTCCAATACTTTGGCCACCAATTCCAAAAAATTGACTCATTGGAAAAGATCCTGATGCTGGAAAAGAGTGAAGGCCTAAGGTGAAATGGACAGCATAGGATAAGATGGTTAGAGAGCATCCCTGACTCAACGGACATGAATTTGAGCAAACTCCGGGAAATAGTGGAGCACAGAAGAGACTGGCAATGTGTACATTTTCTTATCCTGGTCCATAAACCCTCCCAGTTTGGGGAGGGGTTCTTTTGTGCTCTTGGATTTTAGCATTTTCTGCTTCAAGGCAGAGGAAGAGGAAAGAGCACACGATAGAAGGAGCTTAGCGTGGTAGCCAACCTCCAATATGGTTCCCAATGATGCTTATCTCCAGGTAATCATACTTATATATTCACCTCTGCAACTGAACAGGATTGAGATGTGTAATCAATAAGATTTAATGGAAATGATGAAGGATGACTTCTGAAGATAAATCTTAAAAGACATTGTAAGGAATTCCATGGCAGTCCAGTGGTTACGACCCCAAGCTGTCATTGCTGAGGACCCAGGTTCCTGATTGGGCAACTAAGATTCCACAAGCCATGGGTTGCAGCCAAAAAAAAAAAAAAAATGTAGTTTCTGTCTTATCTTTAATCACTCCTCTGAAGGAAGCCAATGCCATGTTGTAAGGATGCTCAAGCAGCTATAAGGAACTGAGACTTCTTACCAACAATGAGTGTCTACCTACAGTCACATGAGTGCACCATCTTGGAAGCAGAAACTACAGTTCCAGTTATGTTTTCAGATGACTGCAACCCTGGCCAATATCTTGAATATAAGATATTTTATTCATGAGAGATTCTATCCATAATCAGTCATCGAAGGCAGTTCCAAATTCTTGACCCTGTGAAACTATGTGACATAACAAGTGTTTCCGTTAGATAATTTGTTACACAGCAGTAGATAACCAATACAACCGAATCCTTGAATGATTACAAGGAAAACTACCACTGAGTAAGTGCAGTCATTGAATGAGTAGCTGGGGTTTATGTTACACTGAATAACAACTGCTCCAGCTGTTATAATTTTATTAAGTTTGATTCTTATCTACTACTTTGTATGAAAGACATACATGATCCTAAAGGTCAAGACATAGTAATATTTGAATTGTATGCACTTGTTTCTGCTTATATAACACTGTCGTTTTCAAACTGTATTTTGTAATGGAAATGTTTTTTCCAATAAGTGTTTTCAAAGCCCCCAGTAGAAATCAAATAATATCTAAGCTTGTTCAAATTGGAACAGGGTTGAACTAGTGACAACTTTACATCTTCTATCTACCCCAGCCTTCAACTCATCTCTTGAAGTTACTTTAGATTAAATTTAAACAAGAAGAAGAAGTAACAGCATTTCCACAATCAAAGACATGGCTTGAGGATTGCAGGTCCATTGGATATGAAATTCTGGGACATTTTGTAATGAAAACAGTCCTTAAAAGGATTAGTCCTTCCCCCCCTCTTCCCTCTCCCTCTTGTCCTCTATCCTTCCTTCCATCCTTCCTGCCCTCCCTCGTTTTCCCCAGCTAGTAAATTATCCTGAAATAATTGCACAAAGTAAGTAGGCAATGTGATGATGAGTTCCAAGAAATGTCATTTGATTAGGGGAAAAAATAAGCTCAACCAAAGTAGATACAATTTTGGAGAGTCAGAGAGAACTTTGAATGTTAAAAAGAGAACCAAATTATACAGCTCCAGTCGTTGTTAGCCTTCTTTCTCTGGTCAGCTCAGCAGTTAAAATCCAGTTCTTGAAATTCTTTTAATTCTAAGACTTCCTTTTCTCCCATAGGAAAAGGCAAAGGTGATTCTAGTTAAAGCCAAAAATTGGCAGTGAGTTTGATGTTTAACTGTTCCCAGTTCACTTTCCAGGCAACTCTAGAAGAACATATTTTTTTTACATTTTAATAATACATTTTAAAAGGGCAAAAAGAATCTCTTTTTTCATGTTCAAGAAGAATTAACAAGTATGGCTTCATCTCTTCCCTTAGGAAAGCTTTTGAAGGCAAGTAAGGGGAGGTGTTAACCATGTGAAGTAGATGCTGCTGTCAAACCCAGAGGGTTCAACAGTCTGGGAATAAAGCTTGCCTGAAGGAAGTGATCCAAGTGGTTTTCAAGGTTAATGACTTAACACCATTTTCCTTCTTACAGCCACATTATATGAAGATATATTTATGAAGCAAGAGTTGCAAGGTCAAAAATTTATCCACATTCTGCCTCATTTAGGATGCTTTTGGCTGCAAGTAGAAGATATTCATCTCAAACAGCTTTAACTTGGGGAATTTATTCTCTTACATAGTAAGAGCACTATTGAGCAAACGTGGTGGCTCAGCTGGTAAAGAATCCATCTGCAATGCAGGAGACCTGAGTTTGATCCCTGGGTTAGGAAGATCCCCTGGAGAGGGGAACGGCTACCCACTTCAGTATTCTGGCCTGGACAGTTCCGTCGAAGGTATAATCCATGGGGTTGCAAAGAGTCGGACATGACTGAGAGACTTTCACTTCACATTCTCTTACATACCAAGGAAGGTAGAAGTGAGGTGGTCATTTCAGGAGTCCAAAAACATCTTCAAGAACCCAGTTTCTGGGACCTCCTGGTGATCCAGTGGTTAGGACTCTGTGCTTCCAATGCAAGGAGCACAGGTTATATCCCTGGTCAGGGAAGTTCACTTGCTTTCTTATTGGTGATGGTAGAAGGGAGGGCTAGGCGTTCCCAGGCACTGTGGAATTGATAGGGTCTCGACACCAACAAAGGCCCTCTTAACATAGGCAACCAAGCCCTCAACAGTATAAATATAGCCTCCCCACAGTGCTGTGGGGCTCCCTATGACTTTTCACCCCAGAACCTCAAATGGGGATTATGGCCCAAGCACCACTGTTCTAGTATTTCCCCCAAATGCTTCTAGTTGTTTCTAACCCCCATCTTCCACCCTATCCAACAGGAGTCTTGACGCCCAGGGAAGGAGACTGCACACACTTGGTCTGATCCCATGTCCTTTCTCTTTTCTGATACTTTTAGGTCCAACCCCCCAGATCAGAAAGAAGGCATTTGCTCCATTTCCACTCCCTGTTCAGAACTCCTCATGGATCCCATCCTCCTTCTCCCCCATCCTACGGCCTTCCTCGTGCCAGCAGAGGTTTTTATCCCTCCTCTTTCCTGTGAACACAAATCTCATGAATGAGCCTTAATAGAGAAAACTGTTCCTCTTAAGAGGAAACATGACTCAGATCACTGAAAGAGGAAAAACACTTCTGTTTGCAAAACAGCATTCATTGCTATGGGTTGTTTTTTTTTTAATATTATCCCTGCTCCATCACTTGTCAATTGTCTATGTCAAATGCATGCTTCTCAATTGAAACAGGCAAAGTTTTATTAAAGGCAATTTCTTTCACAAACATGCTTATTTATGATGAGCCTTTAGAGCAGTGACTCAGAAGCCAGGGATTCACTCACAGAGTTCTTGTCTTCCTGGTAGCAATGTTCTATAAATTAGCTTAGTTTAGTAGGTTATTATGATACATGTCCTTTGTTGAGCACCTATTACACACCCCAAATTTTACATCCATTGATTCAACAGTCTTAATTCTGACCCCTAACCCATAGGGAGTAATTATATTTCCATCTTACTTCTTACTAGATCTCAGAGAGGTTAAGTAACTTTCCCAAAGTCACACAGTGCTGAATTCAGAATTTAAGTGCAAGTCTTCTGACTCCCAAATCTGAATCCTTTCCTCTCCAATGGAAGCTGCAATGCCACTTTAGCACAGTTAGGAGCACAGATTCTGGAATCTGACCAACCTGGATTCCAGTTCCAAGTAGACAATAATGTGTGAACTTGAACAAGTCATGTGACCAACTGAATCTTCAATTTCTCATCTCCAGAAGGAGGTAATAATAGTTCATACCTAGTATTGATGTTATGAAGATCAAATGAAATAAAATACCATATGCCTTAGTGTTTAGGACAGCATGTAGGGAGCACTCCATATTAATTTGGGCCATTATTCTTGTTACTGCATCTCCCAAGTGTCTTCATGCCAAAAAGAACTTAGTATCTTAGTATCTATTTCTATTGCAAATTTTACAAGTGAGAAACTGAGAGCTTAAAAGTTTACTTATCCATATTAACATATACATGTGTGTATATATACACACATAATTTCGTATATATGTAAAATTTTTGCCTCCAGAACTTATGATATATATGTACATCACAGACGTTGGAGACAAAAATGTCATTGCCTGTTCAAACACTGCAAGTTCAGAAATACATGGATTCCTATTTGGTTCCTCTTCAATCCATTGATTTGGGAGTGTCTGATGAACCCAGGGGCTCAGGAAGCTGTTAAAAGATGTCACGGGAGAAAAGCACTCATGGGTATGGGCAAAGCAATAAAAGGAAACTCTAGAAGGCCATTAAGAGGACTATGAAGGAAAACTGCCAGAGACCGTGAATAGTTCATCTATCAGCAGAAGAAATCAGCTCACAATTTCAAAAAACAAACAAAAATTGGGCCATAATGAGGCCCAATTAACTCATCCTTCAAACACATTCTCCATAGTGGACATCTGTTGTTTCGGCTGCCTTTCTGGGTAATTACAGCCCAGTTTCACTTTGGAGGAGCTATATGACTGCATAGAATTGTTTGGGGGTGACCCTATCCCTAACTCTAGGAGTGGGTCCTCATGACTTAAACCAATTAGCTAATCTCATCCCCAAAGCACAGTTCAAACACAGGCACATAGCCCTTCAGAGACAGGGAGACTTGAAGGCACGTGTCTAGGAGAGAAGCAGCGTTTGTTCTTCCTCTGAGTATGTCACAGCCATCTCATCAGCATGCAGAGGCATGATGCAGAGCCTGGGGGTGAAGCTGACTGACCTAGAGAGGAAGACAGTCATGATGGGAGCCCTGAATGAGCCGGAATGGAGGTAACTTCCGGAACGTCTCTGTACCCTGAGCCTATGCTGACCTCCCCACCCAGGACATACATTATTTAATCCACCAAGGGAGAGGTAGGATATTACCTCCTTTCTTCAAGAAACTCGGGGCTCAGATAGATTCAAAGAATTGCCTTTGTCACAGAAGCCAGGATTTGTAGCTGGTTCTCTCCAGATGCTCACTAATCTTCTCGGCAAATGAAAACTCAGAGAGTGTACAGAACATGCCAGTGCTCACACAGTTGTAGGTAAGAGATGGAACTGGGCTTCCCATTCACAATTGTTTGTCTCCGAAGTGTGTGTACTCTGTTCTGATTTTAAACTATGAGCTGATTTTTGAATCAGAGCAAACAAGAAGGGGCCTCCCTGGTGGCTCTAGTGGTGAAGAAGCCACGTGCCAATGCAGGAGACATAAGAGATGCAGATTGATCCTGGGTAAGGAAGATCCCCTGTAGGAGTGCATGGCAACCCACTCTAGTAATCTGGCTTGGAAAATCCCATGGACAGAGGAGCGTGGCAGGCTATAGTTCTTGGAGTCACAAAGAGTTGGACAGGACTGAAAGCGACTTAGCAAGTTCAGTTCAGTGCAGTCGCTCCGTCATGTCTGACTCTGCAACCCCATGAACCTCAGCATGCCAGGCCTCCTTGTCCATCACCGACTCCCAGAGTTTACCCAGACTCATGTCCATCGAGTCAGTGATGCCATCCAACCATCTCATCCTCTGTTGTCCCCTCCTCCTCCTGCCCTCAATCTTTCCCAACATCAGGGTCTTTACAAATGAGTTAGCTTTTCACATCATGTGGCCAAAATATTGGAGTTTTAGCTTCAACATCAGCCCGTCCAATGAACACGCAGGACTGATTTCCTTTAGAATGAACTGGTTGCATCTCCTTGCAGTCCAAGGGACTCTCAAGAGGTTTCTCCAACACCACAGTTCAAAAGCATCAATTCTTCAGCCCTCAGCTTTCTTTATAGTCCAACTCTCACATCCATATATGACTATTGGGAAAACCGTAGCCTTGACTAGATGGACCTTTGTTGCCAAAGTAATGTCTCTGCTTTTTAATATGCTGTCTAGGTTGGTCATAACTTTCCTTCCAAGGAGTAAGTATCTTTTAATTTCATGGCTGCAATCAATATCTGCAGTGGTTTTGGAGCCCTTCAAAATAAAGTCAACCACTGTTTCTCCATCTATTTCCCATGAAGTGATAGGACCAGATGCCATGATCTTCATTTTCTGAATGTTGAGCTTTAAGCCAACTTTTTCACTCTCCTCTTTCACTTTCATCAAGAGGCTTTTTAGTTCCTCTTCACTTTCTGCCATAAGGGTGGTGTTATCTGCATACCTGAGGTTATTGATATTTCTCCCGGCAATCTTGATTCCAGCTTGTGCTTCCTCCAGCCCAGCATTTCTCATGATGTACTCTGCATAGAAGTTAAATAAGCAGGGGACAGTATACAGCCTTGACATACTTCTTTTCCTCTTTGGAACCAGTCTGTTGTTCCATGTCCAGTTCTAACTGTTGCTTCCTGACCCGCATATAGGTTTCTCAAGAGGCAGCTCAAGTGGTCTGGTATTCCCATCTCTTTCACAGTCTTCCGCAGTTTATTGTGATCCATACAGTCAAAGGCTTTGGCATAGTCAGTAAAGCAGAAATAGATGTTTTTCTGGAACTCTCTTGCTTTTTCCATGATCCGGCAGATGTTGGAAATTTGATCTCTGGTTCCTCTGCCTTTTCTAAAACCAACTTGAACATCTGGAAGTTCATGGTTCATGTATTGCTGAAGCCTGCCTTGGAGAATTGTGAGCATTACTTTACTAGCGTGTGAGATGAGTGCAATTGTGCGGTAGTGTGAGCACGCATGCAAATAAGAAGATGAACACACGGTTTTAAGAGTAAGTTTCCAGAATCCATGAGGCTGGTGCACTCTAAATAAATTTCATATGCCTATGTATGTTATTGTTAAATTCTCCCTCTGATAGGATATAGGGAGAGGGAAAAGAAAGAGAAATATCATAATAACCTCACTATGCACAGACAGATGCCCTGCTGGGTTTGTTCCGTTTGGAGGGTCCATTGGAAGCCACTAGCTGGCCGGCAATCCATTCTCTCCTCCTTTCTTGGTACCTGGCTGAACTATATTTCCCAGCCTCCCTTGCAGTTAGGTGTGTTCACGTGATTCCTTTTCTGCCAATGAAATGCAAATGGAAGCGATATGCGCATAGGCCTTAAGCAGTGGGCGTGGCTCCACTGTGTTATTTCCCTTTTCCCTGGCCCACGCTGATGAATTTAATACTAAGCAGGTAAAGGAAAATGACATGACCACATGGGTCACTGCTGGGCCATGCAGGTTAGAATTACCCCAGCATGGAAAGTGTTCACCTCGGAACTATTAAACGAGAGAGGAAAAACTGCTTTATTCTTTAAAGCCATGCATTGTTGGGTATTTTTGTTATAGCAACTTAGCGTGTGTATTCTAAGAGGGGCGACTCTAGTCATCCTGTAGGTGAGCTCAGGGCGTGTAAGTAAACTCAGCTCTTTACCTCGGGTGAAGTGTAGAGTTTCATGCCTCTTTGTTAGTCTTTAGGTGTGAAAGTTTACTACAGTGAACCTTGGCTCGGGCGAGGGCAGCTGCAGAGTCCTTGAAGTATGGCGCCAGCCTCTATAGTGGACGAAGAGGGCTGTATAACTTAGAAGAGCTTCCTAAAATTCTGGTGCTGTGAGCAGAGATTTGGGAAGAGCAAGTGGACCCCAGAAACATCTGGTATGTGAAGACCAAAGATTAAACCTCTCTTCTGCCTGGGGGAAGCTTCTAAAATACTTTGATGCAGTTTCTTAAAAAAGAAATCAGACAGGCTAGTACTTCATTGATAGCCAAGAACTAGAACTTCCTTTCTCTGTCTTATAGTACCAGTGTCGCAGGAAGGGGCATCTTTTCCAGAAACGAATTGTCCCAGGAGGCACCCGTGCTGACAAAGCAAAAGACTTTACTGGGAAGGGGCACCCAGGTGGAGAGCAGCAGGGTAAGGCGACCCAGGAGAACTGCTCTGCCGCGTGGCTTGCAGCCTCAGATTTTATGGTAATGGGGTTCGTTTCCAGGTTGTGTCTGGCCAGTCATCTTCTTTGGCCCATAGTCTGACTCAGTGGCCTTCCTGGTGGTATGCATATCTCTCAGCCAAGATCGGTTTCCCAGCGCAAAGGATTCTGGGAGGGTGATAAGGCATATGGACTGGCATCTCCGCCCTCATTGGGCTCCTCCCAAATTCTTCTAATTATTTTCAGTGGCACCACCGTGTTCCTTATTGAGACCTCCTCAGCTGTGAGACAACTCAGGCAAGCAGTTATCATCTTCCCTGGGCAACGCGAATGATTTCACTCAAGGGTGCCCTAATAGGTGGATTTCCCAGCATAAATAGTATTTCTGAGTATTCACAATCCCTTGGAGCAGATAGATATTACCCCGTGGTGGGCAAGAGTACAGGAAAATGACCACCTCACACTCTACTGCTCAGAATGCTGGAGAAGCAGCATTGGTGGTACAGGAGTTAAGAGCTAGGAGTCCAAAGCCAACTCTAGCACTTACTAGCTCAATGAGCCAGCTGCTGACTCAGCTTTCTCTTCTGTGAAATGGGATGATAATAATAGTACCTACTGCTTATCACCATAGTGAGGATGTTCTTAGAATAGTGTCTGGCACATAGTAAGCACTAGGTAGATATTTGTTGGAACATGTTGACCCCTTTAAGAATGGGATTTTGAAAATGTGCATCAAAGCCCTCGACCCAGAAATTCCACATCTAAGAATTTTTTTCCTAAAGGGTAATCATGAGCATGTGAAAGATTTATCTGCAAGAAAGCTCATTGCAATAACAGTGCTAGTTGCTCAGTCATGTCCAACTCTTTGCAGCCACATGGATTGTAGCCCACCAGGCTCTTCTGTCCAGGGAGTTCTCCCAGCAAGAATACTGGAGTGGGTTGCCATTCCCTTCTCCAAGGGATCTTCCCAACCCAGAGATTGAACCTGGGTCTCCCACATTACAGGCAGATTCTTTACCATCTGAGCCACCAAGGAAGCCCCATTGCAGTAATAAGTGACCATCAATAGTGGGCTGGCTAACTAAACAGTAGCAGAGGGCAGTTACATTTTACGCAAGGGGCTGTACAGCTGGAGATCACACGGAATGCAAAACTCACATTATGCAAGATTAAATTCCCTCCCCAAAATAAAGGCAAAGCAAGATTTACATTCTTTCAAATTTTGCCCATAAAACAAATCTTGATTAATATTTTATATCCTACTATTTCTAACTGTGTAATTCAAATTTGCATTAAATGTAACCTACTGTATATTTATTATGGAGCCACACAAAAATTTATGTTACAGAAGAATAAGTAATGGCTGAGCAAGACAGCCATGATACATCAATTTTTTGAAGTGTGACCCCATTTTTATCAGATAGACACTTTTCAAATGCTGGGAAACTATACATCAAAATTTAAAATGTGCTGGTAGGTTTACTGATAATTTTGGGTTCCTGCTTTTATGTATATACCTACATTTTCCAAATATTCTCTGGGCATCATGTTATTTTTATAATCAGAAATAATAAGTGGAACTTTTAAGGAATAAATATATCATTATATCATTGATACTAACCTAATTTTGAAAAAAATTATGAAAACATCTATGCAAACAAGTAGTTTCATTAAAGAAAATAATTTCAGCTTGTTCAATGATGTCTACAGTGAACTGGAGACATGTTTTTCTCTAAATAGTTGGTCCCAGGAGTAGATCTGGACAGAAAATAGCAAAGTTGACCACAGCTCAAACTGAGATTCCATTGACCTAATCCAGAATCAATTAAATCAAACTGTGTTTCAGAATGCATCAAAGAACAGTTTCTAAAATTTTGATTTTATACTGGAGTATAGTTGATTTTAGGGCTTCCCTGGTGGTGCAGAGGTTAAAGTGTCTGCCTGCAATGTGGGAGACCTGGGTTCGATCTCTGGGTCGGAAAGATCCCCTGGAGGAGGGAATGGCAAGCCACTCCAGTATTCTTGCCTGGAGAATCCCATGGATGGAGGAGCTTGGTGGGCTACAGTCCACGGGTCACAAAGAGTCAGACATGATTGAGTAACTTCACTTTCACTATCATATTTGATTTACAATATTGTGTTAGTTTCAGGTATACAGCAAAGTGATTCAGTTATTCAATTATATATAGAGAGAGTTGACTCATTGGGAAAGACCCTGATGCTGGGAAGGATTGAGGGGAAGAAGAAGCAGAGACAGAGAATGAGATGGCTGGATGGCATCACGACTCCTTGCTCATGAGTTTGGGTGAACTCCGGAAGTTGGTGATGGACAAGGAGGCCTGATGTGCTTCGATTCATGAGGTCACAAAGAGTCAGACACAACTGAGCGACTGAACTGACTGACTGATATATCTAATATATAAAAAAGATATATATATCAATACATATACCTGTTTTTTTTTTCTCAAATTATTTTCTCATTTAGGCAATTACAGAATATTGAGTAGAGTTTCCTATGCTAGACAATAGGTCCCTGTTGGTTATGTATTTTAAATGTAATAATGTGTATATGTCAATCCCAAACTCCCAATTTATCCCTCCCCCTCCTCCTCCTACAAGGGGCTGTACAGCTGGAGATCACACGGAATGCAAAACTCACATTATGCAAGATTAAATTCCCTCCCCAAAATAAAGGCAAAGCAAGATTTACATTCTTTCAAATTTTGCCCATAAAACAAATCTTGATTAATATTTTATATCCTACTATTTCTAACTGTGTAATTCAAATTTGCATTAAATGTAACCTACTGTATATTTATTATGGAGCCACACAAAAATTTATGTTACAGAAGAATAAGTAATGGCTGAGCAAGACAGCCATGATACATCAATTTTTTGAAGTGTGACCCCATTTTTATCAGATAGACACTTTTCAAATGCTGGGAAACTATACATCAAAATTTAAAATGTGCTGGTAGGTTTACTGATAATTTTGGGTTCCTGCTTTTATGTATATACCTACATTTTCCAAATATTCTCTGGGCATCATGTTATTTTTATAATCAGAAATAATAAGTGGAACTTTTAAGGAATAAATATATCATTATATCATTGATACTAACCTAATTTTGAAAAAAATTATGAAAACATCTATGCAAACAAGTAGTTTCATTAAAGAAAATAATTTCAGCTTGTTCAATGATGTCTACAGTGAACTGGAGACATGTTTTTCTCTAAATAGTTGGTCCCAGGAGTAGATCTGGACAGAAAATAGCAAAGTTGACCACAGCTCAAACTGAGATTCCATTGACCTAATCCAGAATCAATTAAATCAAACTGTGTTTCAGAATGCATCAAAGAACAGTTTCTAAAATTTTGATTTTATACTGGAGTATAGTTGATTTTAGGGCTTCCCTGGTGGTGCAGAGGTTAAAGTGTCTGCCTGCAATGTGGGAGACCTGGGTTCGATCTCTGGGTCGGAAAGATCCCCTGGAGGAGGGAATGGCAAGCCACTCCAGTATTCTTGCCTGGAGAATCCCATGGATGGAGGAGCTTGGTGGGCTACAGTCCACGGGTCACAAAGAGTCGGACATGATTGAGTAACTTCACTTTCACTATCATATTTGATTTACAATATTGTGTTAGTTTCAGGTATACAGCAAAGTGATTCAGTTATTCAATTATATATAGAGAGAGTTGACTCATTGGGAAAGACCCTGATGCTGGGAAGGATTGAGGGGAAGAAGAAGCAGAGACAGAGAATGAGATGGCTGGATGGCATCACGACTCCTTGCTCATGAGTTTGGGTAAACTCCGGAAGTTGGTGATGGACAAGGAGGCCTGATGTGCTGCGATTCATGAGGTCACAAAGAGTCGACACAACTGAGCGACTGAACTGACTGACTGATATATCTAATATATAAAAAAGATATATATATCAATACATATACCTGTTTTTTTTTTCTCAAATTATTTTCTCATTTAGGCAATTACAGAATATTGAGTAGAGTTTCCTATGCTAGACAATAGGTCCCTGTTGGTTATGTATTTTAAATGTAATAATGTGTATATGTCAATCCCAAACTCCCAATTTATCCCTCCCCCTCCTCCTCCTGTAAAGAACACTTTAGAAGCCAGATTACACTGGATCACTTGCCTGTGTGTGCTTCTTTTTTAGATTTGGCCATATCATTAAACAAAAAAGGATGCTGTTTTGGTGACTCATAGAAAGAGCCAAAGACACTAAAGAGCTTTCAGTTACCTTCTCTGAGCTGTTGCTCTGAGCAGCGCTGGCATGCTCCAGGCAAAGCAGAAAGGAAGAAGCAGCTACAACTCTTCAACACCTGGAGGAGGGAGAGGGGGAGGGAGGGGGAGGAGGGGGAGGTCCCTCTGCAAGGGACCCCAGGGAACCAATGGTTCTATGTGACAGCCCAGAGGTGCTGTGGCCTCCTGAATCTTCTGTTACAGTTGGTAAATAGTGGGTATTAGTGCTCACTTGAGACTTTACAGACCTTACCTCTCCACACAACTAGGTATTGTGAACCCTCTTTAAGTTTTCATTTATTTTTCATTTTGAGTAAACACTCTGTGCTAAGTGAACACATTTCCATGGATTGTCTAGTTTTACCCATCACAAAAAGTCTATGAACTTTCAGCTATGCAGTGAGGGAGGTCTGAGGATTTAAGGTAAAATGTGGTGACCATACACGGACATAGAAAACAGCCTTGTGGTTGCTAAGGGGGAAGGGGAGATGGAGTGGAAGTTCAGTGTTAGCAGATGCAAACCATTGCCTATAGAATGGATAAACAAGTTCCTATTGTTCCCTGTATAGCACAGGGAACTTTATTCAATATCCTGTGATAATCCATAGTGGAAAAGAATATTTAAAAGGATTATTATATATATGTATAACTGAATCACTTTGCTGTACAGGAGAAATTAACACAACATTGTGAATCAGTTACAGTGGTGATGGTTTAGTTGATAAGTTGTGTTTCACTCTTGAGACCCCCATGGACTCTAGCCTGCCTCAATTTTTAAAAAAAAAGAAAAAAAAAATCTTGGTGACCATCACTGATAACACTGTATTATGAGACTTCCCTGGTGATCCAGTGGTTAAAACTCTGAGCCCTGGTCTATGGGGCCTGGGTTCAGTCCCTGGAACTAGATCCCACATGGGGCAGCTAAGAGCCTGCATGCCACAATGGACCCAGTGCTGCCAAATAAATAAACAAATACTTAAAGCAACAAAACAAAACAACACTGCCAAGACAGTACAACTTAGGAAACTTAAAACGGAAACGGTCTCACTTTAAAAAAAAAAAAGGTAAATGTGTCAAGTGATGGATAAGTTAATTAGCTAGATGAAGGAATACTTTCCTAAAGACTATGTGTATCTAATCACCACGCCGTACAATTAAATATCTTACAATTGTATTTGTCAATTATACGTGAATAAAGCTGAAATAAAGTAAAAATAATTTGTAAACATTGTAAGCCTATAAGGCAAGCATGATTATTCTTCTCATCTTACAGAACTGAGAACAGCATGAGAGTGTAGAGGATAAGAACTTGGGCTCTGGTTTAAATCCTGGATTCACCAGGCTTCTGAGCTGTGGAATCTTCAGCAAGTTACTAAAGCCTTTCGTGCCTCATCCTTCCATTTCTCAACTGTAAAATGGAGACAAGTCTTCCCTGATAGTTCAGTTGGTAAAGAATCTACCTGCAATGCAGGAGACCCTAGTTTGATTCCTGGGCCAGGGAGATCTCTTGGAGAAGGGATAGGCTACCCACTCCAGTATTCTTGGTGTCCCTTGTGGCTGAGCTGGTAAAGAATCCTCCTGCAACATGGGAGACCTAGGTTTGATCCCTGAGTTGGGAAGATCCCCTGGAGAAGGGAAAGGCTACCCACTCCAGTATTCTGGCCTGGAGAATTTCATGGACAGTCCATGGGGTCACAAAGAGTCAGACACAACTGAGCAACTCACAAAACGGAGACGATGATAACAGCACCTGTGTAGTTTTGTTGTGGAAGGCTCTTCGAACAATACCTGGCACAGAACAAATGATCAGTGTATATTAGCTATTTTGCAACAGATGAGGAAACCTGGGCTGATACAAATACATTAAGTTACGCTCAGTTAACGGAGCAAGTGTTGCAGCCAAGATCTGCTTGGATTTCTTTGAGAGTCACAGATCTTACAGTTTGGTTTGGGTCCTTGTTAATACCTCCTGTGTCTCTCGTTAACATGCTCAAGCTTTCCTTTCTCATCCGGAGCATTTGCTATGCATTTCTAATAGCTGTTTTAATGTCCTCGTCTACTAATTCTGTCATCTCTGACATTTCTGAATCTGTTTCCAGTGATTGATTTTTCCTCCTCGTTATAGCTCATAGCTTCCTGTTTCTTTGTCTGCCTAGTAATTTTTTAATGGGTATCAGACATTTTTAATGTTACACTGTTGAGTGCTGAACTTTTGTTTTGCCATGCCGCGCAGCTTATGAGATATTAGTTCCCCAACCAAGGATTGAACCTGTACCCCTGCCAGTGAAATCTCAGAGTCCTAACTACTGGACCATCAAGGAATTTACCCTGAAGTTTTGTTTTGTTTTTAATTCTTTTAAATACTTGGAGGTTTTGCTTTAGGATGTAGTTAAATTAGTGGAAATGATCTGAACCTTTTGAGGCCTGTTTTCAAGATTGCTTGGCAAGATCCAGAACAGCCTTAGTCTGGGACTGATTTGAGCATGACCAAGGCAGTATCTTTCTCAGATATCTGCTCAGATATCTTTCTCAGTATCTGCTCTGTATTCCACATGTGAGGCATTCTTTTCTTTCTGGTTGTTGATGTCAAGGTGCGGGGGTGTGGGGGGGGGTGGCGGTGAATTTCCCCCTCTATCCCTTTCGGGTTCTTATGCCTGGACATAATAAAGTAGATACAAGACAGATTAAGACAAAAATTTTTTTTAATTCATGCCCACAGAAACCCTATAGAAATGGGACCTAAGAAGTGGCCAAAGTAAGTAAATTTTATACTTTTCAGACAAAGAAACAATACGTTTGTGAGGAATTGACAGACAAAGAAACTTAGTATTTAGCGAGGAATCTGAACAGAGTTTGGGCTTGGGTTAGGACAGTAAAGGAGTAACAAGGTTTGTTTCTACAGGCTTCTGGGCCTGATAATTCCTGCCTCTGGAGGTACAGGTTGTCCTTCTGCCTCCGGGGACAGGGGAGGCAGCTTTCACGTGAGAGGTTTATTTCTCGCTTTCAGGCAGCCCCAGACGAAGGCCAGAAATGTTCCCCTTGCATCAGCTGTTTCTTATTTAATTCAAAAAATCAATATGCCACTGAGACATATTTGGGGGGTAGCCTGCCCGGGGCCCCAACAGTGAGAACACAGATGGTTGCCGCCACATGTCAGCTCCACCCAAGCCTTCGGTGGGTAGCCTCCACAGTAGCCTTTCCTGGGCCTCAGGGAGCCTGATGTGCCAGTCGCAGATCTGAGGGAGACCCTCTGCATGTCTCCAGTCTTCTTCTCTGCAGAGAGAATTTGCTCCCAATCCCCAGGCCCTTAGCCAGGATTTCAAACTTAAGAAGTGTTCAGTAAATGTTCTCCATGGATCAAGCAAACTTGGGCCAGGGCTTAACATCTGCCTTCTAGAAAACATCCCACAATGGGTCTGCAATTTGTTTGCAAACCAAGGACAGAGTCTCCGCTGAAAGAGAACAAAGCTCATTATTCCAGGAGAGAGAGACTTCAGAGCCACTGGTTGATATCAGTGACCAAGCTGCAGGACAGAGAGATCTAGTGTTCAGAGCTACATCATCCCATATAGGAGCCAGTTGGCACGTGTGACTATTGAGCACTTGAAATGTGACTGGTCTGCAGAACAGACTCACAGACACAGAGAACAGACTTGTGGTTGCCAAGAGGGAGAAGGGACTGAAGAAGGAATGGGCTGGGAGTTTGGGGTTAGCAGGTGCAAACTATTATGTACAGGATAGGTGGACAATAAGGTCCTACCTTACAGCACAGGAAACTATATCTAACATCCTATGATAAACCGTAATGGGAACAAATATAAAAACAAACAAACAAACAAACAAAAATATATATATATGTATAACGGACTCACTTTGTTGTGCAGTGGTAATGAACACAACACTGTAAATCAATATACTTCCATCTTTCCAATTAATTTTTAGAAAAGAAATGTAGCTGAAACCATTTGGTGGCATCTCAGGGAGATCCGAAGAGCTCCAGTCCTTTAAGACTTCAGTGAGAGGCCAAGTGATAGATAGAAGGGATTTGTTAAAATAAGATGCTTGTGAGGTTTACAAGCAGGTGGGTGAAGGGATGCCGCACCTCCAAGAACTTACTGGGCTACAGGTTCACAATCGAAGGAAAAGTCAGGGGGTGAGGATGGGGGGGAAGACCTTCTTTTCCTTCTTGAGTAGATGTCATGCTTCCATCATCAGCTCCTCCTCCAGGTTGTGTGGGGGAGATTCCTTGTCCCTACCTGGTCAAGCTGGGTCTATAAATGATCGTTTTTCACGTGTGCAGAGCGCATGTCGCAACTTTCTGAGCTCACTGGTCAGGATGTGGCTCTCATGCCGCCAGTGTTTTATTGTTTGGGGGAACATCTCATGCTTCTGACACATGGTTTTGTTGCTAAGTGAGCCTGGTTTTGTGGTTAAGCAAACCTGCTTTCTTGAGTGATCATTAACTTACAGGGGTCTGTCATATTCTTACAGTCCCGTAGTGGGATTACTGTTTAATCATCTACTTGGTTCCTTTACTCTATCCCCATAATAACTAGCCTGAACTGAAATGTGATAAGTATAAAATACACCCTGGCATTTTCCAAGATTCAGTATGACAAAAAGAATGTAAGGACTTTGTACTGTTAACACACCAAAGCAATGATAGTTTGGGTTAAAACAATATTAGAATTGGTGTCTTTTTTACCCTTTTAAGAAGGCCACCAGAATGTTTAAAATCTTGTGTGGTGGCTTACATGATATGTCGCCCTTGGGGAGACGGCATCCCAGGAGGACAGGCCTGGGCAGGCCCCAGAATCTTAGAACCCATCCCCAAGGCTTGAGGTGACAGGAAGTGGAGTCAAGTGAAGGAAGAGGAGCAGGGCAACAGGATGCTACAGGCACCAGTGGCAGGTTTCATCTTTTGTTGCTTGTGGTCCTCCCCACCCCAACCCCCCAGGCAACGTAACATGAGCCACTCACCCACTGCCTTAAGGGAGAAAGCTGTTACTGTCAAAGCAGTGAACAATAGAAGCAGATTCTCAGTTGCTAAGATCAAAGGCCAAAGAAAAAGTCAGTCTCCAGACTGGGAAAAGCCACTCCAGCTTTTATCTATTTACAGCATCCAGGCAGGACAATCGGACCACCTGGATTCAAATCCTAGCTCTGCCCCCTTAACAGCTGCATGATTTCCAATCAATGCTTCCCATCTGCGTTTGTCAGTTTCTTCTTCTGCAAAATGGAGCTAATAGCTGTACCATCACCGACTCAATGGACGTGAGTTTGAGCAAGCTCTGGGAGATGGTGCAGGACAGGGAAGCCTGGCCTGCTTGCAGTCCATGGGGTCACAAGAGTTGGACACGACTGAGCGACTGAACAACGAGAGCACCCAGCTCACAAGTCTGCTGTGGGAGTTAATTTATATCAGGACCTAGAGAATAATGACTGATACCTAGGAAATACAGCTGAAATGTTTACTATGCCCCGTGAGTGAGTTCTGTTCCGCAGCAGGTCTGACAAGCCATATAAGAGTCAAGTAAGGACAGCCGTAGCTACCATGTGGCTGGTCGATTATCCCAAGGAATGACATCCGTGTGATGTGAACCCTGTCATTGTTTCAGGTCCATCTGGTCTACCCTGAGATGGCAAACCTGCCCAGGAGCCAGGATCTTTCCAATCAGCTGAGGCCCCTAGGTCTTAAGACAAGCAGGTGTGGCTGGGTTGTAATGTGTCCATTTGTATTTAGGATTCACATGTGACACGTCCAAGTGTGGCTGGCTGCCTAGGAGCATTAGCAGGTGGCTTGGGCTGGAGGGGGCTTCCCTGGTGGCTCACATGGTAAAGAATCCATCTGCAAAGCAGGAGACCAGATTTGATCCCTGGGTCAGGAAGATTCCCTAGAGAAGGAAATGACTCCCCACTCCAGTATACTTGCCTGGAGAATCCAATGGACAGAGGAGCCTGGCAGGCTACAGCCCATGGGGTCGCACAACTGAGCAACTAATACTTTCCCATTTTTGGACCAAAAGCATGACTGGTCCTTGCCTATCCATTCAGAGAAGAGCCCAGACTGGACCCAGCCTGCCCATGGTTCTCTCTCTAGTTCTTTTTTTTTTTTTTAATTTCTTATTGAAGTACAGTTGGTGTACAGAAGAGTGATTCAGCTACACAGATACATAGATATAGATATGTGTTCTTTTCCATTATGAGTTACTATGAGATATTGAACATAGTTCCCTGTGCTATACAGTAGGTCCTTGTTGGTTATCTTTTTTTTGTTTTTAACTTTCTATTTTATATTGGAACATAGCTGATTAACAATGTCGTGACAGTTTCTGGTGCACAGCAGAGTGACTCAGCCATTCATATATGTGTATCCACTCTCCCCCAGACTCCCCTCCCATCCAGGCTGCCACGTAACATTGAGAGATGCTCTGAGTTCTTGACATTGGGAGGCACCTGTTGAGACTGTCCAGCCCTAGAGCTACTCTTCCCTTAACTGAAGAGACCACTTTTGAGTTCTGCTTCTAAGCAGCCAAAAGTCAGATAAACATATGTGAATGGCAGATCCAACAGGGGATGGGACCAAGGAGACCTGGACTCACCATCACCAGATTGTCTCATCTTGAACTTGAAGCTGTCAAGAGTAGGAAGCTTATGCCCCTTGGTAATCTCAGAAGTAGGTAGGAGAGGAGCATGAGTGAATGAATGAATGAGAATGAGTGAATGAACGGCTTAACAGTCATTAGGAAATGATTGAGGTCATGTGCTCTCAATGGGAATATAGAAAATGGGGGGGGGGAGAGGGATTCCACCTCAAGGGACATCCAGTGGAAAGAGTCAGACACCCATCAAATATTTCTTGAGCACCTACTAGGTGGCAGGCATTGTCCAAGCATTAAAAAGGATATAGCGAGCAATGGAGTCTTCCCTCCAGGAGTTCCCATGCCAGTGGACACAGAAGAGCAGTCAGAGAGGCTGGAGGATGACCTGCAGGAGGAAAGCTGAATCACTTGACAGAGGGGGAAACTGAGACCCAGAGAGGTTCTACTTGCCCAGGCCACAGAGCTGGCAATTGACGGGACAGGATTTGAACCTATGTCTGTGTGATCTCAGAAAAGCCACAGTGAAAAAGGTGCGAGTGATCAAGGACCCTATCTAGTTCAACACGCCTGAAAGATCTGGCCTAAAGATGGGAAGGATCCATGTCTGGAAAGTGCTCAGAGCCTTTAGTAGTTCTTCGTTCCAGGCCTGAAATAAATTAACTGGCTCCTCATGGCATTCAGGCAGGGGCTTGCCGGGTGATGCTAGTGATAAAGAACCTGCCTGCCAGGGCAGGTTCCATCCCTGGGGTACGAAGATCCCCTGGAGGAGGAAATGGCAACCCACTCCAATATTCATGCCTGGAGAATCCCATAGACAGAGGAGCCTGGCGGGATGCAGTCCATAACGTTGGGCCCGACTGAAGCGACTTAGCACGCACACATAGTTGACTCCGAACTATTTTTTTCTTTTGGCTGCACATTGCGGCATGTGAGATCTTATGAAAAGTCCCCCCAGCAGGGATGGAACCCGCGCCCCTTGCAATGGAAGGGTAGAGTCTTAACTACTCCATCACCAACCAAGGAAGTGTTTGTTTTTTTTTTTAAGACTCAAAAAATTATGATTTCCTGCTTTTTCCCTCTTTTGCCTCCTTTTGACACTGATGATTTCTCGAAAGTCACTCCACATATTTGCCCTGTTTGGGCGTCTCCATCCTGTTAGCCTGGTGATGAAATCTGAGTGCTGTTTGGGAAGGACGGAGGCACACCTGGGAAGCTACACACTACGCGGGCTAAGTCCGCGTTTGCCTCTGCATGCGGTTAAGGTGCTTTGAACTTTGGGGTTAGCCTGACCTCTAGTGGTCAGACAGAGAACTAAGCCTAAAGCTCCTACATTGACATATATTGACACTGAAGTTGACTGTAGCCAACCAGGCCTCTCCGTCCATGGAATTTTCCAGGCAAGATTACTGGAGTGGGTTGCCATTTCCTTCTCCAGGCGCTCTTCCCGACCCAGGGATCGAACCTGGGTCTCCCGCATTGTAGGCACATGCTTTACCGTCTGAGCCACCAGGAAGCCCCAAGGAAAGCTCCTCAGTTCAGTCGCTCTGTCGTGTCCGACTCTTTGCAACCCCACGAATCGAGCACACCAGGCCTCCCTGTTCATCACCAACTTCCGGAGTTCACTCATACTCATCCTCAGCCATCTCATCCTCTGTCGTCCTCTTCTCCTCCTGCCCCTAATCCCTCCCAGCATCAGTCTTTTCCAATGAGTCAGCTCTTCCCAAGAGGTGGCCAAAGTACTGGAGTTTCAGCTTTAGCATCATTCCTTTGAAGGAAATCCCAGGGCTGATCTCCAGAATGGACTGGTTGGTTTCTCCTTGCAGTTCAAGGGACTCTCAAGAGTCTTCTCCAACACCACAGTTTAAAAGCATCAATTCTTCCGCGCTCAGCCTTCTTCACAGTCCAACTCTCACATCCATACATGACTACAGGAGAAACCATAGCCTTGACTAGACGGACCTTAGTCAGCAGAGTAATGTCTCTGCTTTTGAATATGCTATCTGGGTTGGTCATAACTTTCCTTCCAAGGAGTAAGTGTCTTTTAATTTCATGGCTGCCTAGGAGAGGTTCAAATACTCCAATCCTAATAGGCCATTTCAGGCCTTCCCTGGTGGTCCAGACGGTAAAGAGTCTGCTTGCAACACAGGAGACCAGAGTTCAATCCCTGGGTCGGGGAGATCTTGTAGAGAAGGAAATGGCAACCCACTCCTGTGTTCTTGCTGGAGAATTCCCAAGGACAGAGGAGCCTGGTAGGCTATAGTCCATGGGGTCAAAGAGTCGACACAACTGAGTGACTAACACACACAGGTGCTTTTGGCGGCAGCTTTTACTGAGAGTTTACTAAACGCTGAGTTGTACTAATCCACAGAAGTTACTCCCCGTGGTGACGTCCGCAGAGTTCATAAGTGGAAGTGGTTGCTGCTGCTGCTGCTGCCAAGTCGCTTCAGTCGTGTCCAACTCTGAGCAACCCCATAGAGGGCAGCCCCTCAGACTCCCCCCTTCCCGGGATTCTCCAGGCAAGAACACTGGAGTGGGTTGCTATTGCCTTCCCCAAGGCATGAAAGTGAAAAGTGAAAGTGAAGTCGCTCAGTCGTGGAGAGCTGTTTAACCCAATCCCATCTGACTTGAAAACCCTCTTGTTTATCAAGGAGACACAGCACCTGACTGGAGAGGGCCGTCTTTTATTCAGAGAGACAGTCCTGCTTATAAAGCCCTTCCAGAACATCCCCGGAATGACACTAGCATCCTGTGACAGGAGCTGCAGAGCTACAGGGCCTGCCGTAAAGTTACGTGCACAGCTCTCCACCCATACGGGGCGTTATGCAAGCCCCTTGCAACAAACGAAAGCAAAAGACAGAGGATCCCTGCGTTCGGAACTTAAAGGCCACCATGTAGGTACCAGAACAGAGGTCTTCTGCTCGCCAGCTGAATGTTCTTTTCTCGGGGATATAGTGTCGTGAAAAGCCATCTCATTTCAGGGCACCCAGACTAGAAACTCAGCAGAGCCAGAGATGCCTCAGTTTTATTTCCATTTTCTCTATCCATGAAGCTCCAAGTGGGACCTGGCCTGCAGTCGGCCAGAGCTCAGGCTGCCCTCTAGTTATTGGGCTGGGGGGAGGGGCTGGGGGGGACTCGGGTATCATCAAGGCCGTCACTACTAGGATCAGCCACTGCTGGTTAAGTGTAGACCCTCGTGGCAGGCGCTAAGCAAACATGACTTGCCTCCTCTCAGTTCATTCTCCCAGCACCCCAGTGAGGCAGGTACTACGGTATCATCATTTGACCAAAGAGGAAACTGAGGCTATAGAGGCTAAGACACTGGTCCAAGAGACGATAGAGCCAGGATCACAGCCCAGTTCTGATCCCAAATCCCACACTTTGGGGAGGAGGGGGACTAGGGGGAGAGGCAAACTCGGGTATCATCAAGGCCGTCACTACTAGGATCAGCCACTGCTGGTTAAGTGTAGACCCTCGTGGCAGGCGCTAAGCAAACATGACTTGCCTCCTCTCAGTTCATTCTCCCAGCACCCCAGTGAGGCAGGTACTACGGTATCGTCATTTGACCAAAGAGGAAACTGAGGCTATAGAGGCTAAGACACTGGTCCAAGAGACGATAGAGCCAGGATCACAGCCCAGTTCTGATCCCAAATCCCACACTTTGGGGAGGAGGGGGACTAGGGGGAGAGGCAGCTGGAGGAGAAATGGACTGGGAGCACCATACAGCATGCAGGATCTTATTTCCCCCAACCAGGAATTGGAGCTTGGCCCCTGCAGCGGAAGAGCAGGATCTTAATCACTGGACCGTCAGGGAAGTCCTAAGAAGTTATTCCCATTTTTTAACTGAAGTATAGTTACAATTACAATATTGTAAATATTATAAATATTGATTTATAACATCTTTTATTTAATATTCTTTTCTATTATGGTTTATCACAGGACACTGAATATAGCCCCCTATATATATAGGGAATTCAGAATATCGTATTCGATAGTTAAGACCTTGCTGTTTACCCATTCTAAATGTAATCATTTGCATCTACCAACCCCAAACTCCCAGTCCATCCCTCTCCCTCTGCCCCTCCCCTTTGACACCA
>SJYC01043389.1:0-20237 GCA_006408675.1 Madoqua kirkii
CTGGAGTGGATTGCCATTTCCTTCTCCATGGATAGGTTATTATAAGGTATTGAATATAGTTCCATGTGCTATACAGTAGGTTATTGTTTATCTATTTTACGTATAGTGGTGTGTATCTGTTAATCCCAAATCCCTGATTTATCCCTCTCGCCATTCCCTCCCCCGCACTTTGGTAACCATAAGTTTGTCTTCAGTGTCTATGAGTCTATTTGCTTCATAAATAAATTCGCTGGTATCATTTTTTTAGATTCTGCATATAACAGATATCATGATATTTTCTTTGTCTGACTTGCTTCACTTACTTAATATGATAATTTCTAGGTCCATCTGTGCATGTGTGCTAAGTCACTTTACTTGTGTCTGACTCTGTGCGACTCTATGGACTAGAGCCCACTGGGCTCCTCTGTCCATGGGATTCTTCAGGAAAGAACACTGGAGTGGTTTGCCATGCCCTCCTCCAGGGGCTCTTCCTGACCCAGGGATCGAACCTGCGTCTCTTATGTCTCCTGCATTGGCAGGTGGGTTCTTTACCTCTAGGCCACCTATGAAACCCCAGGTCCCTCCATGTTACTGAAAATGGCCTAATGTCATTCTTTTTGTGGCTGAGTAATATTCCATTATAAATATATACTATATCTTCTGCATTCATCTGCCGATGAATATCTAGGTGGCTTCCATGTCTCGTGTAATTGAACATGCCAGCACTGCGGAATCTGGTGTTCAAAAAATAGAATTGGGAACTTATCTTTCTGAACCTCTTGACTCCGTTTTCTGTGCTGGTTTCATTTGAAGGAAGGTTCTGTCTATGTCGTGAGCAGCTCCAGAGCTACATTCTACCAGTCCTTTATCTGTTAGGATGCTTTTGGTTACTAGTAACAGAAAACCTGGCTTGACAATAAAGATAGTACCCAGGGTCCAGAGAGGGCTGGTCATTCACTATCTAACATTTTGTGGTTAAGTTACTCAGTCGTGTCTGACTCTTTGCGACTCCATGGACTGCAGCATGACAGGCTACCCTGTTCTTCACCATCTCCTGGAGCTTGCTCAAACTCATGTCCATTCAGTCGGTGAGGACGTCCAACCATCTTGTCCTCTGTCATCCCTTTCTCCTCTTGCCTTCAATCTTTCCCAGCATCAGGGTCTTTTCTAATGAGCTGGCTCTTTGCATCAAGTAGCCAAAGTATCGGAGCTTCAGCTTGAGCATCAGTCCTTCCAAAGAAATTCAGGGTTGATTTCCTTTAGGATTGACTGCTTTGAGCTCCTCACAGTCCAAGGGACACTCAAGAGTCTTATCCAACACCACAGTTCAAAAGCATCAATTCTTCGGTGCTCAGCCTTCTTTATGGTTCAACTCTCACATCCATACATGACTACTGGAAAAACCATAGCTTTGACTATACAAACCTTGGTCAGCAATGTAATGTCTCTGCTTTTTAATACATAGTTATTTAGAAAATATCACCAAACACACCAGACGATGACTCCAAATATGCAAAAAGCACAAAATATGAGCTTGGACTGGATCTATTCCCACCCTCTCCTCCAATCGATTCCTACATAGAATCCCAAGTGACCCTTTACAGTGCAAATATAACTATATGACTCCCCCAGTCAACACCCTTCAGTGGCTGCCTCTTGCTCTTTGGAAATCTTTGCTGCAAAGATGAACACAGCCTCTGCACTGGGTTTATCTGTTGACCTGGGCAGGTGAGTTCTTTTCAACCCCCATCAGAAAGGAGGACCGGGGGGCTTCTCTGGTGGTAGAATGGATAAGAGTCCACCTGCCACTGCAGGGGACACGGTTCGATTCCTGGGTGGGGAAGACTCCATATGCCATGGGGCAATTAAGCCCGTGCACCACAACAACTGAAGCCCAAGCGCCCAGAGCCAGTACCCCACAAGAGAAGGCACCACAGTGAAAAGCCAGAGCAAGAGTAGCCCCCACTTGCTGCAACTAGAAAAAAGCGCCCGTGCACAGCAGTGAAGACCCAGTGCAGCCAAAAATAAATAATAAAAAAGAAAGGAGGAAGAGGAATCAAGAGGAAAGGATCAAGAGGAATTCCACTCATTTGTTCACATGTGTGGTCTTGTCCAGAGTGACACCAACTCCCCTGCTCTTTGTTGTAATGTTGTCCCAGGGGATCTCGATCTTCTGGATGTCCACTGGTCCACCATACATATCCCTCTGGTCCACTATACTGATGACACCATGCCCGTCAGAGCTGACGAACAGGAAGTGGAAGATGTCTGGACATTCTGGTGTACCACGAGAGAGGAGACAAACTCAACAGAGACTCTGGAGTCTACCACACTGGTGAGGTTGTGAGGTTTTCCTTCCAGCCTGGTGGTCTAGGGCATAGCAAGTCATCCCCTCTGAGACGAAGGGAAGGACACTGCACCTCTCATTTCATATTACCAAGAAGATACAGCAGAAGATTGCCACTCGGGGTTTTCGAGACAAATTATGCATACTTGGGGATGCTACTTCTTGCTGCCTCAGGGAGCTATTGGTTTTGAATTAGGCCCAGAGAAAAATGGGGCTGTGTAGTAGGGTTTGCACCTTACAGAGGGTCCTGCAACTTGAGCCATATAGATTTCATGGCAGAGGAGTATCCATGGTGAAAAATGATACTGGGTAAAATACTGGCAAGCCCCAGTAGGAGAACTGCAACACAGATCCCTTGGGTTCTGGACAAAGGCCATGAAATCCGGATGAGGGAACTTCTGGGAGTTTGAAAAACCAGCCCCTGGCATGCTACTGGGCTCTAGTAGAGACTGACTACTTAACCATGGGACACCCATCATGAGCTGGCTTTTGTTAGACCAACCAAGTCATAAGATTGAGCAAGTGCCTTAGAAACTGATGACACCATGCCCGTCAGAGCTGCTGAACAGGAAGTGGAAGATGTCTGGACATTCTGGTGTACCACGGGAAAGGAGTGGAAATAGTACATAGTACAGTGGATATGGCACATTTGGGACCAGTCCTGAGCAGAGCCAGAGGTCTTAATTAAGTGATACAAACATGTGGCCCAGAGCTCCCTGTTACCTACCTCTATTGCTCTGACCTGCATCCTTAGCTCATAAGTTTCCTATAAGCCTGCTGAAGGAGAAAACCCAAGCCGAATTCCTGGATGGGTTGGCTCAATATAGTTGGTATGACTTAAAAATACAGTGCTCTTGGCTTCCCTGGTGGCTCAGCGGTAAAGAATCCACCTGTCAATGCAGAAGACACAGTTCGCTCCCCAATCCAGAAAAATTTCACAAGCCCATGCACCACAGCTATTGAACCTGTGCTCTAGAGCCTGGGAACCACAACTATGGAAGCCGACGCACCACAGCACCTGCGCTCCACAACAAGAGAAGCTGCTGCAGGGAGGAGCCCGTGCACAGTAGCTGCAGAGTAGCCCCCACGTGCCTCAACAAGAGAAAAGCCCACACAGCAATGAAGCCTCAGCACAACTGGAAACAAATGCATAAATAAAAGAGAATGCACTGCTCCCACACGACCTCTCCACTCAGGGGCCGCTTTGGAAAACTGGACAGAGCTTTGAGCAGTACATCTGGCCATCAATCGTGTGAGAAGAGAGAATTGGCCTGAGTTAAGGGTATATGCTAGCTTCTCGGCAGTGGTGAGTGGCTTCAGTGATTGGTTGGGAGCCTTGAGAAGCAAGATTAGAGGATCAGAGGTCTTAGCGCAGAAGTACGTGGGTGGATCTGTGGGAGAAGCACGAAGTGTGTGAATCCTGGAGCCTTTTGTTGATAACCGTTAGAGGGCAGAAGGGAGCAGCTGAAAGCTGAGTGCACAGGGTGACTTGTCCAGTAGGGACTGGCCAGCCTCTTCAGTCCTCTGTAACCGTGCCATCGCTGTGAGCCCTTAAATGGAATAACCACCTGGCAGAGTTGGAGGCTCAGCAAGGACCCAACAGTGTGGACTCCCTCCCACCACGGCTGGTCCAGCCACTGCTGCTGCTGGACACTTAGCCTGTCAGCATAATCTGTTGACACTGAATCCTGTGTATGATGCCATCCCTGGAAGAACCAACCAGCCCACTGGTGGCAAGGAGATTGCACTGGACCATTTCTCCCCTGGATGAGGCAGTGGTTTGTCCCTACGGGGATTCATCTGGATTTCAAGTATGGGTTTGTTTACCTTTCCAAAGTCCACAGTACTTTGGGCAGCACCACTATCTCAAGACTCACAAAGTGTCTGATTTTCCATCATGGGAGCCTGGGTGACAAAGTCTTAGGGGGACTCCCTAAGTCACGGGACTCCCTTCATGGTGAAGGACTTGGGCATAATATGCCACATCACTCAGAAGCTGCCTGTCTGACAGAACGCTCCAATGGCCTCAAGAGCACGGCTAAGACACCAGCTCAAGGATGACACCTTGGAGGGTTGGGATGCTGTCTCTCAAGATACAATATATACTTTGAACCAGTGGCCATTATATGATGGTGTGTCCCTAAAAGTTGTAATGCATGCATATGAGAACCATATTCCTCTCCACCATCACTCCCTGCGACATACTTAGGGAATCTATACTGCCTCTCTCTGCAACTTGAAGCTCTGCTGAACTGAAGTCTCTGTTCCTAAGGGAAGGTTTAGGGATCATTCCACTAATCTAAAGCTAATTTGCTACCTGGTCACTTTAAACTCCTTATGCAAGCAAAAAAAAAAAAAAAAAGCAATTACTATATTGTGTTGTGTGTTCAGTCTCTCAATTGTGTCTGATGCTTTGGATGTTGGACGATACAGACCCCATGGACTATAGCCCACCAGGCTCCTTGGTCCATGGAATTTTCCAGGCAAGGATACTGCAGGGGGTTGCCATTTGCTATTCTGGGGATCTTCCCAACCCAGGGATCAAACCCCAGTCACCTGCATCTCCTGCATTGATAGGTGGATTTTTTACCACTGTGCTACCTGGGAAGCCCAGTTACTATATTAGCAGGGCTAATTGACTCATTATTACAAAGACATAAGATTGCTGATATCATATATAGTGAGCAATATATAATGCTGCTATCATGTATCATATATATCAGAGAAGAGGATTCTGAAACTCAGAGGATTTCCTGGGGTGCCCCTTGGGTGCTCCCATGGCCAATTTTAACTGTGAGGAGGCAATTAGAGCAACCCAGCCTCCTTCCAGCATGGAAACCTAGGACCCAGAGCCTTCAGGGATGAAGAACTATGTGAAACCACCACACAAGCAAAACTGGTGGCCAAAATAAGCCCAGGAAAAGATGCTCAGCCTTATCAGTCATTAGGGAAATGCAAATACAAACCACAATGAAATATCACTTCCCACCCACTGGGATGTCCACACTCAAAAAAAAGAACAAGCGAGGATGTGAAAAAAGTGGGGATGTAAAATAGTACAGTTGCTTTGGAAACAGTGTGGTGATTTCTCAAAATGTTAAGCTTTGAGTTACCATATGACCAAGTAATTCCATGCCGAGGTATCCACCCAAGAGAAATAAAAGCATATGTCCACACAGATACTTGTACACAGATGTTCACAGCATCACAGTTCATCACAGTCAATAAGCAGAAGCAACCCAAATGTCCACTGAATAGATAAACAAAAAGCATATTCATACAGTAGAATATTATTCAGTCATAGGAGTAAAGTACTGATACATAATACAGCGTGGACAAACGTTGAAAATGCTGTGCTCTGTGGAGACAGCATGGAGGTTCCTTAAAAAATTTAAAATAGAGTAGCATGGAATTACCATATATGAAAAAGATAGCCAATGAAAATTTGCCGTATGAATCAGGGAACTCAAACTGGGACTCTGTAGCAACCTAGAAGGGTAGGATGGGGAGGAACGTGGGAGGGAGGTTCAAAAGTCAGGGGATATATGTATACCTATGGTTTATTCATGCTGATGCGTGGCAGAAACCAACACAATATTGTAAGGCAGTTATCCTTCAGTTAAAAATAAATTTAAGTATTAAAAAACATTGGAAAGAAAAGAAAAACTAAAAATAGAGTTGTCATATAATCCAGCAATCTGACTCCTAGACATATATCCAGAACAGATGAAAATTCTAATTTGGAAAGATACATGTACCCCAATGTTCATAGCAGCACTATATACAATAGCCAAGACAAAAAGAAAGCTAAATGTCAATCAATAGATGAATGAATAAAGAAAATATGATTATATATATATGGTATATATGTATACACACATATATATCATGAGACACACACAAAAAAGAATGAAATAATGCCATTTGCAGCAACATGGATGGACCTAGAGATTATCATAGTAAGTGAAGTAAGTCAAATATGTTATCGCTTATATGTGTAATCTAAAATATGACACAAATGAACTTATTTGCAAAGCAAAGAGGCTCACAGACATATAAAACAAACTTAAGAGGAATTCCTTGGTGATCTTGTGGTTAGGATCCCCCCACCCTCTTCACAGCCAAGGGCCTGGGTTCAATCCACGGTTAGGGAACTATGATCCCGAAAGCTGTGCAGTGCAGTCGAATTTTTTAAAAAGTTCCCCAGTGGGGTTTGTACTCCGGTTACCCACAGCAGTAACCTGTTCCATGAAACACTCTTAATTGGCTTCCTTCCTTTCTCTGTCTCATGACGAATTCCCTACTGACGCTTCTTGGGATCAACTGCCAAATAAACTATGTGCGTTTACATCCTGTCTCAGGATGTGCTTCTGGAGGAACTCAGTTCCAGGCAGGGGTTCCCCAGTGGCCATCAGTACATGCACATTCAAATTTACATTTTATCCTTTCAGCAAACTAAACTGATGCAGAGGTGGGGGGCGGGGCAATAGATTGTTTCTCCTGAATTACTTTTTGGCTCTGGGAGGAGGCAAGTGAGAATCTCTGAGGACACTAGGCATTTTCAAGTAAGAGGGACAACTCTTTGAGATTCTTAGAATTCCATTGGCCCCAGCACATTTCCAACAGTTGCCAATGTTCCCTAGACTATTTCGTCCTATAAGAAGCTATCCTCGTGGGGCTTCCCGGGTGGCTCAGTGGCAAAGAATCCCCCTGCCAATGCAAGAGACTTGGGTTTGATCCCTGACCTGGGAAGATCCCTCATGCCACGGAGCAATTAAGCCCGTGCCCCGCAACTACCGTGCCTGCGCTCTAGAGGTCGGGAGCCAAAACTACTGAGCACATGTTCTCAACTGCTGAAGCCCGCACACCTCTAGCCTGTGCTCTGCAACAAGAGAAGCCACCAGGCTGAGAAGCCCAGGGCACTGCGCTAGAGAGTAGACCTGCTCGCCGCAACTAGGGAAAAGCCTGCGCAGCACCGAAAACCCAGCACAACCAAAAAGTTAGTCAATTGACTTTCTCAAAAAGAAGCTACCATCATGCATCAGCTGTACTTCGATTTTAAAAGTCATTAAATTTTTAAAAAGGAAGCTACCCCTGTCTTGAAAGAATCTTGTCCCATAGGAGTGGACTCATGCCCTGTGAGATTTCCCCAGGCTTTTCTTTTAAGAGAACCTTTGAAAATGTCTCTGGCGGGCTGACAAGTGTTTCTAGACGTAGTCTATGTACCTTCACTAGGACAATATACAGGATCTGAAGTGGGTATTTGGGGACTTTCCTGAGGCCCAGTGGTTAGGACTCCATGCTTCCACTGCCAGGGGACCAGGTGTGATCCCTGGTGGGAGAAATAAGGTCCCTGCCAGTGCTGGGGCCAAAAAAAGGGTTACTTTAAGTAAAGGAGCAAGTGAGCCTTTATATGTCACCCCAGAAGCTAAGATTATTTTCGTGTGGTTCCATGAAGTTCACCTGAGTGTGACTCTCGAGGGACCTGAAAACAGACAGATGCTGCTTTGAGGCCATAAGCATCTCAGTGGTAAAGACTCTGCCTGCCAAAGCAAGAGATGCAAGTTTGATGCCCGGGTCAGGAAGATTCCCTGGAGGGGGAAATAGCAATCCGCTCCAGTACCCGTGCCTGGGAAATCCTACAGACAGAGAATACTGGTGGGCTATAGTCCATGAGGTCACAAAAGAGTCAGACACGACTTTGCAACTAAGCAAATGGGGTCCTGGCAGACAGGGATCCCTGATCGTTTTCTTTCTTTTTTCCCTTTTTTTAAGTGGGTGGGTAGGAGGGAGGTGCATGAACAGTGTCTCTGTAGGGAGAGGAGGCACTTAATAAACCAACTCTAATTTGCTGGGTAGGGTTTGGGGCAGTGTGACTAAGGGGTTAATTAGCTTCAGGTCTGGGCTGGGGCAGGCCTACCTGGGAATGACCTGAGATCTCTGAGTTCACACAGCAAAATAGATAGCTGCTATAGAAAATAGTTTATTGGTTCCCCATGAAAGTTAAACATAGGGGCTCTCCTGATGGCTAAGTGGTAAAGAATCTGCCTGCCGGTGCAGGAGACGTGGGTTCCATCCCTGACCCGGAAAGATCCCACGTGTGGTAGAGCAACTAAGCCCATACATCAAAACTATTGAGTCTGTGCTCCAGAGCACAGGAGGCACAGCTACTGAAGCCCGGGCACCCCGGAGCCAGTGCTCCAGACGGGAGAAGCCCACACACTGCAACTTGGAGCTAGCCCTCGTTCACCGCAGCTAGAGAAAAGCCCTCACATTCACCAGCAAAGGAACGGATAAACAAAACTATACAACAGTACATCTTTCAGCCATATAAAAGGTGGACAATTAGTCAGCAAAAAGTACCAATACATGCTACAACATGATAAACCTTGAAAATACGGATGTATCTTCAAAACGTGATGCTAGGTGAAAGTTACCAGATAGCAAAGACTGCATAGTGCATCATTTCATCTGTATGAAATGTCCAAATTAAGCAAATCCATGAAGACAGATTATGGTTCGGGGCAGGACTGAAGGAGGCAAGGTGGTGTTAGCAGGCATGAGTGGGGAATGACTGCTAATGGGTACAGGGTTTCTTGTGGGGTGATTAAAATGTTCTAAAATTAGTGATAATGGCTGCATGACACTGTGAATATACCTGAGGCCACTGAACTGTATAAGTTTAAAAGGTAAATCTTGTGGTATGTGAATTATATCTCAAGAATTCTGTTATAAAGATTGTTGTTGCTCAGTAGTTAAGTCATGCCCAACATTTTGCGACCCCATATGGTGACAAGCAAGCACTTGAAAAGATGCTTCTCATTATTAACTATTGGGACATATACATGAGATACTCCCATGTATCTATTAGAATAACTTTTTTTAAAAAAAGGGAAAAAGACTGAAAATATCAAGAACTGACAAGGTCGTGGACCCGTGGGGAGTCTCATACATTGCCGGTGGGAATGCAAGATGGAGCTACTTTGAAAACAGTTTGGCAGGGGTTTTTTGTAAAGTTACATGTACGATGGCTCAGTCACTTATTCTTAGGTATCTACCAAAGATGGATGAGCACATGTTCATACAAAAACCTAAACCTGAATTTTATAGCCGTGTCATGCATAATCGCCCAAACGAGAAACAACTTAAGGACTTCTCTGCAGTCCATCAGGTAAGACGCCGAGATTCCATTGCAGAGCGTGGATTCAATCCCTGGTAAGAGAATTAAGATCCCATAAACCGATCCCTGGGGCGGGAAGATCTCCTGGAGGAGGAAATGGCAGCCCACTCCAGTATTCTTGCAAGCACAATCCCACGAACTGGGGAGCTCAGCAGGTACAGTCCCTGGGGTTGCAGAGTCTGATGCAACTGAACATGCTCGCTTGTTCCACAGTATATAATAAGCTGCATGCAGACAAAATAAAAGGCAACCCAAATATTTCAGCTGATGAGTGACCAACCACGATGCACCCATACAATGGGAGATGCGTCAGTGACAGAAAGGAAGAAACTGTGGCTTCAACAGCGTGGATGAGTGTCAAAGTAAATAGGTTAAGTGAAAAAAGCCAGCCTCAAAAGGCAACATACATACAGTGTGGGGACGTCCTGGTGGCTCAGATGGTAAAGCGTCTGCCTGCAATGCGGGAGAGCAGGGTTCAGTCCCTGGGTTGGGAAGATCTCCTGGAGCAGGAAACGGCAACCCACTCCAGTACTCTTGCCTAGAGAATCCCCTGACCAGAGGAGCCTGGTAGGCTACAGTCCATGGGGTCGCAAAGAGTCGGACACGACTGAGCGACTTCACTTCACTTCACTTCCTGGCAGTCCAGTGGATAGGACTCTGTGCCTCCAAAGCAGGAGGCATGAGTTCCATCCCTGATCAGGGAACTAGGACCTCACATGCTGGTGGAGCCAAAAAAAAAAAAGGCAAAATACAGTATGAAGCCATTTATAGGATGAATGGTAAAATAGCAGGAAGAGAAGACAGGTCAATGGTTGTCTGGGACTGGCAGTAGAGCGAGGGGCTGACTACACAGAGGAGCACATGGGAATTCTGGAGGCGATGGTGCTTGGTGATATGACTGTACTCTGCCAAAAATCAGAAACCTGTAAGAATGAATTGTTCTGTGTGAAAATTATACTTCAGTGAATCTGACTTCAAAAGAAAAAGTACAAAAGCAAAGGGGGAAAAAAGTAGTCTTTCTGCTCATATGGCTGGACCAACCATCTAACTCCATCTTTCCTTCCCAGAAGGCAATCACTGTTACCAGCCTGTGTATCCTTTCAGCTTCTCAGAAATATTCTAAATATATGCAACTGCATATGTACATATGCATGTATGCATACACAATACGAAGTGAAGTGAAGTCGCTCAGTCGTGTCCGACTCTTTGTGACCTCATGGACTGTAGCCTACCAGGCTCTTCCATCTATGGGATTTTCCAAGCAAGAATACTGGAGTGGGTTGCCATTTCCTTCTCTAGGAGATCTTTCTGATCCAGGGGCTGAACCCGGGTCTCCCGCATTGTAGGCAGACGCTTTACCATCTGAGCTACCAGAGAAGTCCCATACATGTCCCATATATGTATACATATAATTTTAGAAGCCTATTATACACCGGGTTTTACTGTGCTTTGCACTTTATATATCTTGAACATCCTCCCATATCAATACATAGCAGGTTGTCGTATTCCTTTTTTCTTTTTTTGAAGCAGGCAGATACCGTGGCTGAATTCAAGCTGCAGACCACCTCCCCTGGAAAGTAAGCAGCTGTTGAAATGTAGCAACTCACTTTGTTTAACCACCACAGCTGGAGTTGCCCGGTTTACAAGTAGTCTGCTAGAGATTTTAGCAGGGGTCATGTATAGAATGTGAGGTTCCTCTTCTCTGGATCTCCCTTTCCAGGATTTCCCCCTCAATTTCCAGATGTGGTGTTCATGAAAGGGAAGCCTGTGGCTCAGTTGGGAAAGAATCTGCGGGCAATGAAGGAGACCCAAGTTTGATTCTAGGCCCCAAAGATCCCCTAGAGAAGGAAACGGTAACACATTCCAGTATTCTTGCCTGGAAAATCCCATCAACAGAGGAGCCTGGCAGGCTACAGCCCATAGCGTTGCAAAGAGCCAGATACGAATAAAGCAACTTAGCACATGTTCATGAACACTCAGCCCTCTGACTCTTAAGGGCAGTAAACCCAGGAATTCTGGCAGAGCTGTAGCCACCCCACCTCCAGCGCCTCCACTTAGCACAGACGTGTGCTGCCTTTGAAAACAGGACATTCACCCGGTCTTGTCCTTTTCTTTTACGTAACAGCCACCACCTACACCTGCCTGTCTTTAGTCATTCCGCAGTGCCCTCATGCACGCCATCACTTCAATTATGTCCAACTCTTCTCGACCCTCTGGACTGTAGCCCACCAGGCTCCTCTGTCCATGGGAATCTCCAGGCAAGTATACTGAATGGGTTGTCATGCCGTCCTCCAGGGGATCTTGCCAACCCAGGGATCGAAACTTTGTCTCTTAAGTTTCCTGCACTGCCAGGTGGGTTCTTTACCACTAGTGCCACTGGGGAAGCCTTTGGGTCATTAATTAATTAATTTATTTTTTAAATATTTTGTCCAGCATTTATCACTGTTAACTGCATGTGACTGATCTGGGGCGTTATAAGTCCTTGACTGGAAGAGAGACTTTGCCTCACTCTTTTTAACTGCCACATTTCACCTTCAGGACCACTCTGCAAGAAGGGTAATATTCTTGCCTCCTGTCTGCAGACCAAATTGTCATATGGGCGCATTGGACCCCAGGGCATTGGAGCATTTTGAGATTGAGTGTGATTTTTTCCCCAAAAGATTTTATTTTATTTTTTAGCCATTTAAAAAAATTGAAATGTAGGGAGGGTCGCAAAGAGTCGGACACGACTGAGTCATTTCACTTTCACTTTAATTTACAATATGTTAGTTTGACATGTACAACAATGTGATTCAGTCATATATTATATGTATGCATAATGTATGTATGTGCATACATACACATTATATTCTTTTCCATCATATGTTATAGCAAGATATTGAATGTAGTTCCATGTGCTATAGGTCCCTATTGTCTACCTTATTGTCTACCTAACGGGATCTTCCTCCTTCCTGATCCAGGGATCTAACCCACGTGTCTTATGTCTCCTGAATTGGCAGGTAGGTTCCATACCACTATCACCACCTGAGAAGCCTATAGATAGTAGTGTGTGTCTGTTAACACCAAGTTCCAATTTATCACTTTCCCTGTTTCCATAGATCGCTTTCTATGTCTGTGAGTCTATTTCCGTCTTGTACATAAGTTCATTTATATCATATTTTAGATCCACATATAAGTGATATCATATGACATTTGTCTTTCTCTGTCTGACTTACTTCACTCAGTATGTTAATCTCTAGGTTCATCCATGTGCTGGAAGTGGCATTATGTCATTCCTTTATGACTGAGTAACATCCATTGTCTATAGGTTATACATCTTCTTTATTCATTTATCTGTTGATGGACACTTAGGTTGTTTCTTGGCTATTGTACATAGTGCTGTCGTGAACACCAGGGCACATGTATCCTTTCAAATTAGTGGTGTTTGTGTGTGTGTGTCTTTTCTGCATATATGCCCAGGAGTTGGATTGCTGGATCACATGGTAATTCTGAATTTTTCAAGGAAACTCTGTGCAGTTCTCCACAGTGACTGCACCAATTTATATTCTCATCAACAGTACGGGAGGGTTCCTGTTTCTCCACACCTTCTGCAGCATGTATTATTTGTAGACATTCCTGCATGATTTTATTTGTTCGTGTATTTTTGGCCGTACTGGGTCTTTGCTGCTTCGAGGGCTTTTATCTCTAGCTGCAGTTCGTGGGGGTTACGCTCTAGTTTCCGTGTGCGGGCTTCTCGTTGCAGTGGCTTCTCTTGTTGCAGATCCCAGGCTCTAGGGCACACGGTCTTCAGTAGCTGCGGCATGCAGGCTCAGCAGTTGTGACTCTCGGGGTCTAGAGTTCAGGCTCCATAGTTGTAGCATGCAGGCTTAGTTGCTCCAAGGCATGTGGGATCTTCCCAGACCAGGGATCGAATCTGTGTCTCCTGCATTGGCAGGCAGATTCTTTAAAACTGAGCCACTAGGGAAGTTTGTGTTTATAGACTTTTTGATGATGACCATTCTGACTGTTGCAAGGCAATATCTCATTGTAATTTTGATTTGCATTTCTCTAAAAGAGTTGACTCATTGGAAAAGACTCTGATGCTGGGAGGGATTGGGGGCAGGAGGAGAAGGGGACGATAGAGGATGAGATGGCTGGATGGCATCGCAGACTCGATGGATGTGAGTCTGAGTGAACTCCGGGAGATGGTGATGGACAGGGAGGCCTGGTGTGCTGCGATTCATGGGGTTGCAAAGAGTTGGACACGACTGAGCAACTGAACTGAAAGTCTTGTACATAAGTTCATTTATATCATATTTTAGATCCACATATAAGTGATATCATATGACATTTGTCTTTCTCTGTCTGACTTACTTCACTCAGTATGTTAATCTCTAGGTTCATCCATGTGCTGGAAGTGGCATTATGTCATTCCTTTATGACTGAGTAACATTCCATTGTCTATAGGTTATACATCTTCTTTATTCATTTATCTGTTGATGGACACTTAGGTTGTTTCTTGGCTATTGTACATAGTGCTGTCGTGAACACCAGGGCACATGTATCCTTTCAAATTAGTGGTGTTTGTGTGTGTGTGTCTTTTCTGCATATATGCCCAGGAGTTGGATTGCTGGATCACATGGTAATTCTGAATTTTTCAAGGAAACTCTGTGCAGTTCTCCACAGTGACTGCACCAATTTATATTCTCATCAACAGTACGGGAGGGTTCCTGTTTCTCCACACCTTCTGCAGCATGTATTATTTGTAGACATTCCTGCATGATTTTATTTGTTCGTGTATTTTTGGCCGTACTGGGTCTTTGCTGCTTCGAGGGCTTTTATCTCTAGCTGCAGTTCGTGGGGGTTACGCTCTAGTTTCCGTGTGCGGGCTTCTCGTTGCAGTGGCTTCTCTTGTTGCAGATCCCAGGCTCTAGGGCACACGGTCTTCAGTAGCTGCGGCATGCAGGCTCAGCAGTTGTGACTCTCGGGGTCTAGAGTTCAGGCTCCATAGTTGTAGCATGCAGGCTTAGTTGCTCCAAGGCATGTGGGATCTTCCCAGACCAGGGATCGAATCTGTGTCTCCTGCATTGGCAGGCAGATTCTTTAAAACTGAGCCACTAGGGAAGTTTGTGTTTATAGACTTTTTGATGATGACCATTCTGACTGTTGCAAGGCAATATCTCATTGTAATTTTGATTTGCATTTCTCTAAAAGAGTTGACTCATTGGAAAAGACTCTGATGCTGGGAGGGATTGGGGGCAGGAGGAGAAGGGGACGATAGAGGATGAGATGGCTGGATGGCATCGCAGACTCGATGGATGTGAGTCTGAGTGAACTCCGGGAGATGGTGATGGACAGGGAGGCCTGGTGTGCTGCGATTCATGGGGTTGCAAAGAGTTGGACACGACTGAGCAACTGAACTGAATAATTAGCGACGCTGAGCATTTTTCATGTGCCTGCTGGCCATCTGTATGTCTTCTTTGGAGAAATGTCTATTTAGACCTTCTGCACATTTTTTTTCTTGCCTTTTAAAAAAATTATTGGTGTATAATTGCTTTACAATGTTTCATTAGTTTCCGCTGTACAGTGAAGTGAGTCGGCTATATGTAAACATATATTCCCTCCTTCTTGGACCTCTTTCCCACCCCACCCCCCATTTTTTGATTGGATTGTTGGGGTTTTTTTGTTGTTGATGTTATTAAGCTGTATGAGATGTTTGTATAATTTAGAAATGAATCCTTTTGTATGAGCATCATTTGCAAATATTTTCTCCCAGTTGTAATTTGTCTTTTCATTTTCCTTGTGGTTTCCTTTGCTGCACAAAAGCTTTTAGGTTTAATTAGGTCCCATTTATGTACTTCTGTTTTTATTGCTATTACTCAAAGAGGTGGCTTAAAAAGGATATTGCTGTTATTTATGTCAAACAATGTTCTGCCTATATTTTCCTCCAGAAGTTTTATTGTATCCAGTATAACATTTAGGTCTTCAACCCATTTGGGGTTGATTTTTGTATATGCTGTTAGAGAGTGTTCTAAACTGAGTCTTGTACATGCAGCTGTCCAGTGTTCCCAGCAACACTTACTGAAGAGACTGTCTTTTCTCCATTGGATTGTCTTGACTACTTTGTCATAGATTAATTGGTCATAAGTGCATGGGTTTATTTCTGAGCTTTCTGTCCTGTTCCATTGATCTATGTGTCTGATTTTGTGCCAGTACCATATTGTTTTGAATACTATAGCTTTGTAATATAGTCTGAAGTCAAGGAGTCAGCAGAGGAATCTGAAGTCAATTCCTCCCACTCCATTCTCCTTTCTCAAGATTGCTTTGGCCATTGCTTTGCGGTCTTTTGTGTTTCTATACAATTTTTTAAATGTGTTGTTTCAGATTATTGCAGAGATAGATGTACTACCGTGGCTACTGCAGCATTATCCACAAAGCCAAGATATGGAGACAACCTAAATGTCCATGATTAAAGATGTGGCACACACACACACACTAGAATACTATTCATCTATGAGAATAAAGGAAACCCTGCCACATGTGACAACTTGGATGGACCTTGAGGACATTAAGTGAGATAAGTCAGGCAGATAAAGACAAATACTATATAATAAGACATAGATGCACAGATGTAGAGAACAAACATAGGACACCAAGTGGGAAAGAGAGGAGTGGGATGCGTTGGGAGATTGGGATTGACATGTATACACTATGGGTGTGTGTGTGTGTGTGCATGCATGTGTGTTGTGTGTGTGTGTGTGTGTGCTTGGTCACTCAGTCGGGCTGACTCTTTGCAACTCCGTGAACTATAGCCCATCAGACTCCTCTGTTCGTGGGATTCTACAAACAAGAATACTGCTGTGGGTTGCCATTTCCTTCTCCAGGACACTTTGGACACTATGTGTAAAATAGATAACTAGTGAGAACCTACTGTATAGCATAGGGAACTCTACTCCATGCTCTGTGGTGACTTACATGGGAAGAAAATTTTAAAAAGAGGGGATATACTATATGTAAAGCTAATTCAGTCTGCTGTACAGTAGAAATTAACACATTGTAAAGCTATTATACTCCAATAAAAAATTTTTAATAAAAATGTTCTATTTCTGTGAAAGATGTTGTAGGTAATTTGATAGCGATTATGAGTATGGGTGTCATATTTTTGGTTTGGAGGATTTTTTGAGAGGGATCTTTTTATTTGGGCAAATGAAATACTTTCAGTGTGACCTTGGAAAGGTCACTTAACTTCAGTTCTCATTTACAAATAATGATGATGTTTTCCTTACAGGGTGAACCTGCTAGTCAATGCAATAATGTAACAATGTTTACATGCCACTTAGTCTATGCAGTCTATTGCTCTCCAGCGCTTTAATTTTTCCAGTGACCTGTGAGTGAGGTACTATTATTATCAGCTGCATTGGACAGTGATGAAAACCAGGGCACAGCGAGTTTACCTGCTTGTCCAGTGCCCCTCATGTAATATGTGGCAGAGCTGGGATTTCCACCAAAACTATGTGCTGCCTGCATCTGTGCACTTAATCACGTGCAACCAGGAATGTGGAGGCTCTTTATCCTAGCTGTTCATCAGAAACCCCTGCACATCCTGCCAAGTCCTGCTGAATCAGACCCTTCAGGCTCTGCTTTGGAAGCCAGCTCTGTGCCTAGTCACAGAGTCAGGGCTCAGACATGGGCATCCCTTTCTCCTCCCAGTCTCCCTCTCCCAGCCTCACTGGGGCGGATCTCTACCACCAGCCCCTTCCTCTACCAAATCACAGACCTAGATGATTAGGGTTACCTTTGATTCATTCCTGCCGGATCTGTGTCATCAGCTTGCACAACAGGTGGAACAGGCTCCAGGAGCTACCGGAAGAAATGGCTCTCCTTTGGATCATCCTTCCCCACCTATCCACACTGTAACCCCGGTCGCATGACCACTGGGAATGATGCTATGAGCTATGGTGTATGTGCCACCCAAACTCTGCCTTAAATAGCCACACCTGACAGCTCCATGCTATCCTGGGCCCCTTCAAGTTCCTGGAACCTCCCAGATGCTTCTGAGGATAATTACAGTTCAGCTGTGGTATCAGTCATACTCAAATTGCTCTGAATGTTAACACGAGAGGGTCCTGCCTGAGTTCTCATACTCCTCTAGAACATTCCTTTCTAGATCAAAATTTGTTTAAATGGATTTTGTAATCCTATGTGATTGGGCCCCTGCATATGCTTGTGGCCTGAGCTCAGACACTCCTCATCATTATCCGTGCCTCAGCCCTCCCAGCCTTTTGACTGTCCCTTGATTACACCTTAGAACTCTTGCACAAGGCATTCATCCTGCCTGGAATCTTCTTAGAACCTCACACTCAAATGTCACCTTCTCACAGAGGCCTTTCCTGACCATCCAGTGTTAAGTCATCCTCAGCCACCACTCCCATCACTCTGCATCTCCCTAACCTGGTTTAGTTTTCTTCATAGCACTTATACATTCTACAGTTATCTTCTCTCTACTTGTCTAGTTGCTTATTGTGACATTGCTCGACTAGAACAGAAACTCTAGGATAGCAAAAGCCTTGCCCGTCATGTTCACAGCCTTATCCCACAGGCCTAGAACAATGCTAGGAACAAGCTGTCACTCAATAAGCATCCATGGGATGAATGATGCCTTTGTCATCAGCAGCAAATTGAAAGCTGGTAGACACCAAGACAGGCACAGGGGATAGACACAGAGAGGAACCCCCAACAGAGAGATTCAGTGTACCCACTGGGTTCAAACCTGGCTCAATCACTCCTAACTGTGACCTTGGCCTCACCTCTGAGGGATGCAACCTCGGGCTTCCTTCTGTGGGCCTTGGTTTTCCTCCTGCATGAAATAAGAAAAAGAGTCAGACCTACCTCCCAGGGTCATGGTAAAGCTGAGATACTGCACCTTCAGCAGGCAACACAGAACCCGACCCATCAGATCAGCAATCCTGGGTGCAGAGCTGCGGGGAGGGGCACACACAAAGCCTGAGAGACGGCCTGTGTACCTAAATGCACCCCATCTGTACTTCCTTAAAGGGTAGATTCAAGGCCACAGCCCCGCTTTAATCTACCAAGCTTGTTATTGCTAGAGAAGCCAGACAGAACCACTTATCAGGAGTCATTTTGTTGTTGTTGTTCATTTGCTCAGTAATGTCCATCTCTTTGCGACTCCGTGAACTGCAGCATGCCAGACTTCCCTGTCCTTCACCATCTCCCAAGAATCATTTTGGGACTCTACCGATAATTATCCAGCACATTCCAGCTGACTGCTGGGAGACATAGCTGAAGCAGATGCAGTCTGTGCCCTCTGAAAACTTAATCCAGGAGCAGAGATAAGATAAAACACAGGGCTGAAGATAACAGAAGAGAAGTGTGAGACGAAAGAAGGTGGGAGACAGTCTCTTGGCAGTGGATCAGCTTTGCTCCTGGTACCCAAGGAGGGGGCACCTCTCCTCGTGGGCTCCTCCGTAGGACACCCCTGCTTCACATAGAGTCATGGTTAAGAGACCGCCCTGCCCAGCCAGGCACACCCTGTTTTAAATGATGGATCCTATATGACATCAAGCACACAACTTAACCTCTCTGAACCTCATTGCCTCGTTTATAACATGGGGATAATATTAGGACTTATTCACAGGGTTCTTGGGAAAATTTAAGGAGGGTTGCATTGAAAATACTTGGCACAGGGCATGATGAATAGGAAATGGGTGGCAAACGCCAGCCAGAGCTGTTGTGTTGTCGTTATGTTTACCTGAATTGAAAGTGCTTCAAAGAAATATCTCTAGCATTTGCCACATGTATTTATGTGGTACTTCTATGCCAAACATTGTCAGGGAATTATATTAACAACCTTATGAGGAAGATACTAGTTTTTGTCTTTTTTTACACATAACATAAAATGTAAAAATCATTTTGAAATGTACTGCTTAGTAGTGTTAAGTATATTTATTTTGTTGTGCAACAGATCTCTAGAGCTTTTTCGTCTAATGAAACTGAAACTCTTCCCATTTCCCCCTCTGCCAATCCCTACTTTCTGTTTCTGTGTGTGTATAGTCGCTCAGTTGTCTCCGACCCTTTTTGACCCCAGGAACTGTAGCCTGCCAGGCTCCTCTACTCCGTGGATTTTCCAGGCAAGAATACTGGAGTAGGTTGCCATTTCTTACTCCAGGGGATCTCCCCGACACAGGGATCAAGCTCGTGTCTCCCGCATTGGCAGGCACTGGCAGACATCGGCAAGGAAGCCCACTTTCTGTTTCTAGGCAAGCACAATTTTAACTGTCTTACAAATCAAGAAAGTAAGACCAAGGACTTCTTTGATGGTCTGGTGGGTAAGAGTCCCTGCTTCCAATGCAAGAGGCTCTGGTCTATCTCTGGTTAGAGAACTAGGATCCGGCATGCTGCAGGGCACAGCACCCAGCCCCACCCCCCACCCCAGATGTGTATAAGAGACAGCCTTCAGGCTCTGCTTTGGAAGCCAGCTCTGTGCCTAGTCACAGAGTCAGGGCTCAGACATGGGCATCCCTTTCTCCTCCCAGTCTCCCTCTCCCAGCCTCACTGGGGCGGATCTCTACCACCAGCCCCTTCCTCTACCAAATCACAGACCTAGATGATTAGGGTTACCTTTGATTCATTCCTGCCGGATCTGTGTCATCAGCTTGCACAACAGGTGGAACAGGCTCCAGGAGCTACCGGAAGAAATGGCTCTCCTTTGGATCATCCTTCCCCACCTATCCA
>SJYC01043394.1:0-83372 GCA_006408675.1 Madoqua kirkii
TGTACCCTCCCCCTCCCCACACACTTCCTCTCCCGGGTGTTCCTCCTCCACAGTTCTCTCCTCAGTTTCCTCCTGGCCAGCCACCCCCTGCTGGGTATAGTGTTCCCCCTCCAGGATTTCCTCCAGCTCCAGCCAATTTATCAGCACCTTGGGTGTCATCTGGAGTACAGACTGCTCATTCTAATACCATCCCAACAACACAAGCACCACCTTTGTCCAGGGAAGAATTCTATAGAGAGCAACGACGACTAAAAGAAGAGTAAGTGTTCTAATTTGAAACTACTCTACACTTTCATTTTCTGATGTAACATTAAACAGGTATCTTTGGAAGCATTTTCCAGTGTTTCCAGTTAGTGTAAGAAAAATCACCTAAAAATTAAACCAAGTCATACAAGCAACTTCCTCAGGGATTCCTAGTTATTTATAGTTTTAAAGTGGAAAACTAATGGCAATTTCATTCATTTCATTCATAATCTAATTACATTTGTCTTGTTAGTTTTCTTAAATGGTTTTTGTTAACTTTCACTCTTTAACTTTATTTTACTAGGGAAAAGAAAAAGTCCAAGCTAGATGAGTTTACAAATGATTTTGCTAAGGAATTGATGGAATACAAAAAGATTCAAAAGGAGCGTAGGCGCTCATTTTCCAGGTTAGTGTTTTGCAAGCCTTCACAACAGAATTGCAAATGGGACTTTGAATATCCAGGGATTAGCTATGGATATAAATAACATCACAGTTATGGAATTTTTCTGATTCGGTCTAGGCTTATAGAAATGGAAATGTAGCTTATTTCCCAGTATCTGTTTATTGAAATAATATCTCACTGTAAATTCTATTGTGTAGAACTAGCAGTTATGGGGATTAAATTACCCTTGTCCCTTGAAGTTCCTTAAGTATGAAAAAATTGGGAAATGTTTATAGAAGGAAAGAAATAGGGGAGTAGCCAAAGAATACATTTCTGAGGACCCTCTTACTTAAGGCTACAGCTTTCTGCTGGAACATTAACCTGTGTAATTATGAAATAACAGTAGACTACAAATTGCTTTATTGATAGAAAAACTGAATTATAAAAATTCCCTAGAAGCTTATTTAGAAGATTTTTTTAAGCTTATGCTTGAAATATGGTTCCTTTTAAAGCTAGACTGTTGGCCAATAAAGGACAAAAAGAAAAAAATCACTGCTACTTAAAATAATCAGATAGGAAGTAAAATTTAAATTTAATTGGCATTTTGTTTAGTGTTGATTAGCTCATATAATTCACGGTACATTAATGCACTTCACTCTAATTAAGACTTCACTTTTGTTTTGCAACAAGTGATTGCTCTGATCTTTGTGTACTTTATTCCATTCCAGTAGAGGTCACTATGCCTCTTTAATCATCTAAGATAAAACTTGATATAAAGAAATATGGAACCATGAGGAGAACATACTTGAATGCAAGAATCTGTATTTTATTTAGTATATATTTCTCAACTATCAATTATTGTTTTGTTTTTGTTTTTGTTTTAGGTCCAAGTCTCCCTATAGTGGTTCATCCTATTCAAGAAGTTCGTATACTTACTCTAAATCAAGATCTGGTTCAACGAGGTCACGTTCTTATTCTCGATCATTTAGCCGCTCACATTCTCGTTCCTATTCACGATCACCTCCATACCCCAGAAGAGGCAGAGGAAAGAGTCGAAATTACCGTTCACGGTCTAGATCGCATGGGTATCATCGATCTAGGTCAAGGTCACCTCCATATAGACGGTATCATTCACGATCAAGATCTCCTCAAGCATTTAGGGGACAGTCTCCTAATAAACGTAATGTACCTCAAGGAGAAACAGAGCGTGAATATTTTAACAGATTCAGAGAAGTTCCACCACCTTATGACATGAAAGCTTATTATGGGAGGAGTGTTGACTTTAGAGACCATTTGAGAAAGAACGTTATCGAGAATGGGAGAGAAAATACCGAGAGTGGTATGAAAAATATTACAAAGGCTATGCTACTGGAGCACAGCCTAGACCATCAGCAAATAGAGAAAACTTTTCTCCAGAAAGATTTTTACCGCTTAACCTGAGGAATTCTCCCTTCACAAGAGGCCGCAGAGAGGATTACTCTGGTGGACAGAGTCATAGAAGTCGAAACGTAGCTGGCAACTATCCAGAAAAGCTTTCATCAAGAGAAAGTCACAATCAGAAGGATAATACAAAGTCAAAAGACAAGGAAGGTGAAAGTGCTCCAGGAGATGGTAAAGGAAATAAACATAAGAAACATCGAAAAAGAAGAAAGGGGGAAGAAAGTGAAGGCTTTCTAAACCCAGAGTTACTAGACACTTCTAGGAAATCAAGAGAGCCTACAAGTGGTGAGGAAAGTAAAACAGACTCATTGTTTGTTCTCCCAAGTAGAGATGATGCTACACCTGTTAGAGATGAACCAATGGATGCTGAATCCATTACTTTTAAATCAGTGTCTGAAAAAGACAAGAGAGAAAAAGATAAACCTAAAGCAAAAGGTGATAAGACCAAACGGAAAAATGATGGATCTACTGTATCCAAAAAAGAAACTGTTGTAAAACCTGCTAAAGGACCCCAAGAAAAACTAGATGGAGAGCGTGAAAAATCTCCTCGATCTGAACCTCCACTTAAAAAAGCCAAAGAGGAGACCCCGAAGACCGACAATGTGAAATCATCATCTTCCTCTCAAAAAGATGAAAAGACTGTTGGTACCCCCAGAAAAGCTCACTCAAAGCCAGTAAAGGAGCACCAGGAGACAAAACCAGTCAAAGAGGAAAAAGTGAAGAAGGACTACTCCAAAGACATCAAGTCAGAGAAGGTAACTAGTAAGGAAGAAAAGGCCAGGAAGCCTAATGAGAAAAGTAAACCACTTGATAGCAAGGGAGAAAAAAGGAAGAGAAAAACTGAAGAAAAAAGCGTAGATAAAGATTTTGATCATCTTCAATGAAAATCTCTAAATTAGAAGTAACTGAAATAGTGAAACCATCACCCAAGCGCAAAATGGAGCTTGATATTGAAAAGATGGATAGGACACCTGAAAAAGACAAAATTTCATCATCAGCTGCTCCGGCCAAAAAAATCAAGCTTAACAGAGAAACTGGTAAAAAAATTGGAAGTACAGAAAATGTATGTAACACAAAAGAACCCTCTGAAAAATTAGAATCAACATCCGGCAAAGTGAAACAAGAAAAAATCAAAGGAAAGGTCAGGCGAAAAGTGACTGGAACTGAAGGATCCAGCTCGACACTTGTGGATTATACCAGGTATCTGATAACTGGGGAGGGGAGTGGGGGGAGGGTTTCATTGTGGATTATACCAGGTATCTGATAATGGCGGGGGTGAGAAAAGGAGAATGTGTTCCTTAAGAACACATTGATTGATGTTAGGGGTTAGCTGGTTACTCCCATCTTTGAGGATAACAATTGTTAAAAGATAATAGATGTTAAGTAGATTTTGGGAGTGAGCCACACTTACTTTTATGTAATCATACACACATACCTTAGAGCAGAGTAAGTGGGCGTTTGAGACTTGAAAGGGCACGTATCATATTTAAATCTTTTATACTCATCAGTATTTAACAGTTATGAGTTCTTCGTTGAATAAAAAATATTTTAATTCTTTTTAGTACCAGTTCGACTGGAGGCAGTCCTGTGCGGAAATCTGAAGAAAAAACAGACACAAAGCGAACTGTCATTAAAACAATGGAAGAATATAATAATGACAACACAGCTCCTGCTGAAGATGTTATTATTATGATTCAGGTTCCCCAGTCCAAATGGGATAAAGATGACTTTGAATCTGAAGAAGAAGATGTTAAATCCACCTCACAGCCTATATCAAGTGTAGGAAAACCTGCCAGTGTTATAAAAAATGTTAGCACTAAACCACCAAATGCAATCAAGTATACTGAAAAAGAGAGTGAATCTTCAGAGAAAATTCAGAAACTTAACAAGGAGTGAGCCATGAAATTGTACAACATGAGGTCAAAAGTTCAAAAAACACTGCATCTAGTGAAAAAGGGAAAACCAAAGATCGAGATCACTCAGTACTGGAAAAGGAAAACCCAGAAAAGAGGAAGAACAACAGCACTCAGCCAGAGAAAGATAGTAATCTGGACCGTCTGAATGAGCAAGGAAATTTTAAAAGTCTGTCTCAGTCTTCCAAAGAGACTAGGACTTCTGGAAAAGAAGATAAGCACGATTCCATTCGAGGGTCCTCAAATAAAGACTTTACTCCCAGCAGAGACAAAAAAGCAGATTATGACAGCAGAGAGTATTCCAGTTCCAAACGTAGAGATGAAAGGAATGAATTAACAAGAAGAAAAGACTCTCCTTCTCGGAGTAAAGACTCCGCATCTGGACAAAAAACTAAGCCAAGGGAGGAGAGAGATTTGCCTAAAAAAGGAACAGGAGATTCCAAAAAAAGTAATTCTAGTCCCACGAGAGACAAAAAACCTCATGACCATAAAGCCACTTACGATAGTAAACGCTTAAGTGAAGAGACAAAATCTTTAGATAAAAATCCCTGTAAAGATCGTGAGAAACATACGTTAGAGGCAAAGAACAATAAAGAGTCAAGTGGCAATAAATCACTTAGTATACTTAACCCACCTGACCCACAGACTGAGAAAGAGCAAGTTACTGGGCAGATTGATAAGAACACCATCAAGCCTAAGCCCCCGTTAAGTCACTCCTCTCGACTGTCTTCTGACTTAACTAGAGAAACTGATGAAGCTGCTTTTGAACCAGACTATAATGAAAGTGACAGTGAAAGCAATGTGTCTATAAAAGAGGAAGAAACTGCAGGAAAGGTTTCTAAGGAACTGAAAGATAAGGCAGTAGAGAAAGCCAAGGAGAGCCTGGACACGGCAGCAGTCAGCCAGGCAGGCGCCACCAGGAGCCAGAGCCAGAGCCGGAGCAGCCCGAGTGTCAGTCCAGGCAGAAGCCACAGTCCTTCCGGGAGCCAGACCCGGAGCCACGCAGCAGCGCCAGCTCTGCAGAGAGCCAGGACAGCAGGAAGAAGAAGAAGAAGAAGGACAAGAAGAAGCACAAGAAGCATAAAAAGCACAAGAAGCATAAGAAGCACGCAGGCACGGAAGCAGAGCTGGAAAAGAGCCAGAAACACAAACATAAGAAAAAGAAGTCAAAGAAGAGCAAGGAGAAGGAGAAGGAGAAGGATGACCAAAAAGTGAAATCTGTCACGGTGTAGAAGGGCAGATTTTTAAACATTGACTTAATTCCTAAGTCATCTGTATTAAATTTTGTTATAATGTAAAGAGATTCAAGCCTTGTAAATAATGATACGAAAGACCCTGTGCTGCACTTAAAATATTGCTGCTTGATTATTTGATTTTTACATCAGAGCTTTATAACACGAACTTTTGTACAGAATTGTGAGTTGTGACCATGTAACATGAGAGGTTTTGCTAGGGCCTATTATTTTTAACCACCATTAATTAGTTGGGGTGGAGTTTACTGTACTGTGAAATTTTCACATTTGAATTTTTTTAATTGCCTGGCAAAAGCTGGTATCAGTTCTAAAATATCAGCAGAATGATTTGCTGAATTCATTACAACCCTGTTATGTCACTTTTTGATTACAATAAAAGTTTTCAGTAAACTTTTCAAATGTTGAATGTTTGCCTCACTTGAAGGAAAGTGTGTCATGACTCTTCACCTCCAAACTCTTCCATTTCCCTGTTTACAGTATCCTTTGAGTCTTGAGTATAAACTGAACTGTATATACAAAATCCGGAAGTAAACGTGGAAAATAGACTTCATTTGTGGGCTGATAGTAGGTGGCCAGAAATAAGGAATTGGGGTTAATTTGATTTCTCGTTGAGTAAGTCTTAAAGTTCTAAATTGCACTTACCATACGTGGCCTACCCAATCTGTCCAGCAATGAGCAGTAATAGGTCCAGAAGCACTAGGTAGAGACTGCAGTGGGTTTCCTTAATGGCTCTGATTCAGGAAGTTTATTGGAGGCAATAAAAAGTTACTGAAGGATGTTGGGGAGCTAGGGTAAGATTGGTACTTAAGAAACACAGATGTGTAAATAGAGATTAAGAAGACAGTGGCTTAAGGAAGAAGAGAGACTAATTCTAGTGTGAGGTAATGATCCTGAAATACTTTGGTCTGGGGCACTGGTAGTGAGAACAGGTTTACATTAGCAGCAACTCATTTCATTTCCTTGATATTATTTCCAAAGTACTGTATTTACAGTCCTGTATGCCATTGTTGGTACTCAGTTTTAGGTGGTATACAAACATACGTTAGAATGTTTTCTGATGCAACATTTAATACATAAGGAAAAACAGTAAGTGATTTAAAGAATGTAAGGGTAATAACGAAGATGCTATTCACATCAGGAAAGCCATTCAGGCCTGAGTTTAGTTTGGGGAAATGTTGCCTTTAAGTGAAACCAACTTGACTTTGTCACTCTCTTTATTTCCAGACATCTCCATCACAGGGGAGTTCCACCCACTGCTAGCCTCACCCTTTTCCAGCCTCACAACATGTTCCACTTGTGCTTTCAGATACTCCAGCAAGACCACACTCAATTCTTAACTAATCTCGGCCCCACGTCTAGACTGTATCTCCCACATTCACTGAGGATTTTGGCATCTAGAACTCACTTTTTATCATACATTCTATGATAGGTGAGGTCAGTTTCATTACCTGGATTCATTGTTAATAATTCACTTTGAGCTCAACTGGCCTTCACTTTAATTGCAATCCACTCCTATGACAATTTTCTTGAGTTAATCACCACCTGTCACCATACCCATCTTAAAATTTCAACTCCAGTGTGTCACCTGCCATCTACTTTTTCCTGTTGGCCTTATTTAGACCTGAGGTTTCAACTCTTCCCTTAGTCACTTACTGTCTTCCCTTGTATAGCTGCCTGTATCACATCATTTCAGCCACATGCTAACACTACCAAAACCTGCTCACCCTTACCCACTTACAGCTCAGTCCCCCAATCTAGATACAGGTGCTGATAACTGCTGCTTAACAATTAGGCTTGAAAGAAAATGGAAGAAATAATTGCCAGGCACTGTGCTAGGCCCAGGGCTTCCTTGACCCTTGAGAATTCTAATGACTCACGTTTAGTGCTGCTTTGAGCAGGAAACTCCACTGCCTGTGAGATTCAGCCCAACCTGGAGTACTCCAGTGACTCACGTTTAGTGCTGCTTTGAGCAGGAAACTCCACTGCCTGTGACGTTCAGCCCAACCTGGAGTACTCCAGCTAGTGCCTCACTAGTCCACCTGAATAACCGCTGCCATTTGGAGTTGGACATGTGAAACCCACCTACCTTTGCTGGTTTCCAAAAAGGTATTCTCTTTTACTCAATTGACTGTTTACTCTGGCTGGAATTTCCTTCCTCCTCTGTCTCACAAGTTTCTACCCATTGTTTGATAGTTAGCTTGATTGTTCTGAGTTCTCAGGGTTGCCTGCCTATTCACAATAACACCCTCAGGACACAATTGCATCACCAAATAGGCTGTAGTATTAATAACTCTCCAAAGTGCTTACTATGAACTGTCTGTTCTCCACTGCGTCATGGAAGCCAGCACTATGTCAGCTTTTTTAAAGACAGGAGTATAACTTTTGAGTATAACACTCTCTGGGAGAGAGTGTCCTTCCAGTGACTAGGTGCTTTAGTGTGCCAAGGATAAACAAAGCCTTACAATTACGGGTCGAAAAATAACTCCTTTGCTAGTCTCCGCATGCCAAATGAAAGCTAATCCCCTCCAAGATGTTTAAAGCAGGGATTCAGAGAAGGTAGGCAACTAGTTTTAATGGTTTATTCTGGTTTATGCAAGTGTCCCAATCAGTGTCTTGTCCACTTTTTCCTGTCTATTTCTATGAGCTCTGTTCTTACTGTACAAAACTATATAGAACAGAACATCTGATCTGGAACCTTCATTACAGTCTTTACTGCCATTAAGCCAGCTTTAGTGAGTTTCTTGGCAACAGTGAAAACCTCATTAGCACACATATAGTGTATCCTGCCTTATTATTTTATATACCATGTGGTTAAGTCACTCAGTCATGTCCGACACTGCAACCCCATGGACTGTAACCCACCAGGCTCCTCTGTCCTTGGGATTTTATAGGCAAGAATACTGGAGTGGGTTGTCATTTCCTCCTCCAGGGGCTCTTCCTGACCCAGGATTCAAACCTGCATCTCCTGTGTCTCCTGCATTGCAGGTGGATTCTTTACCTGCTGAGCCATCGAGGAATCACATCCTTTTTATTTTTAAGAATTGAGAATGATTTTGAAATAAGAGAACTGATTAAACCATATAAATCCTTGATAAAGGATAATGTGATAATGTGGTTATTAATACTATAGAATATTTGATGATGCAATTGTGTCCTGTAAGTGAATAACAGGTATACAATATGAAATGGAGTTAACAGGGATATTCAAAGATTTCATGTGTGGACTTCCCTGGTCATCCAGTGGTTAAGAATCCCCTGTCCGTGCAGGGAACCTGAGTTTGATCCCTGGTCAAGGGAGATCTCACATGCTGTGAAACAGTTAAGCCCTCTGGCCACAACTATCGAGCCTACATACTGCAACTGCTGAAACCCATGCTCCACAACAAGAGAATGTACCGCAATGAGAAGCACAAGCGCAGCAATGGAGAGTAGCCCCCGCTTGCCACGTGCAGCAACAAAGACCAGGTGCAACCGAAGTAATGACCACATGAATTTTTTTAGTAACTTCAAGTATAAACAGTTTACCAAGGCTTGCTTTGTTAACTTGGAGATTATTTTTAATGTCATGTTAAAAGGATTTTAAAATAGTTATTGATAGTTTCATTATGCACTTGGGTGAACAGTGAATTTTTTTTTTTAAACCAACACTAACATGAATCTTTTCCACTCTGCAATGTGGCTATTCAGTAATTTGCTATGAAGTTGGCTTAGCCAGTATAAATCTTTCTCAATTTAGTTTTCTGTTTCTAAAGTTTTCAGTGGTACAGCAGCCAAAATGGCTATCATCAAAAAATGCATAATAAAATGCTAGAGAAGGTGTGGAGAGAAGGGAACCCTCCTACACTGTTGGTGGAAATGTAAATTGGTACAGCCGCTATGGAGAACAGTATGGAGGTTCCTTAAAAAACAAAATGGAGCTGCCATATGACCTTGCAATCCTGTGCATATATCTGGAGGAAAACATCTGAAAGGACTCATGCACCCCCAGTGTTCATTACAGCACTGTTTACAGTAGCCAAAACACAGAAGAAACCTAAATGCCCATCCATAGAGCAATGGATAAAGGAGATGTGGTACACATGGAATATTACTCAGCCGTTAAAAATAATGAAATAACGCCATCTGCAGCAACATTGATGGACCTAAGAGTATCATACTGAGTGAAGTAGGTCAGACAGAGAAGGAGAGAGATGATATGACATCCCTTATATGTGGAATCTTAAATGCTACAAATCAACAGACTCACAGACTTAGAGAATGAACTTAGGGTTGCCTTGGGTGGGCGTAGCGGAAGGATGTGGGGAACGGATAGTTAGGGAGTTCGGGATGGACATGTACACACTGCTATATTTAAAATGGATAGCCAACAAGGACCTACTTATAGCACATGGAACTCTGCTCAGTATTATGTGGCAGCCTGGATGGGAGAGGAGTCTGGGGGAGAATGGATACATGGATAGGTATGGATGAGTCCCTTCACTATTCACCTGAAACTATCACAACATTGTTAATCAGCTATACCTCAATACAAAATAAAAAGTTTAGAAAACAATTAAGTTGCAAGCTGAGAGAGTCTTTTAGTGTAAAAGATACTGAGACAAGGACTTCCTGTTGGTGCAGTGGTTGAGAATCTGCCCGCCAATGCGAGGACACAGGTATGATCTCTGGTCTAGAGAGAGTCCACATACAGAGCAGCTAAGCCTCTGCACCACAACTTCGGAACCCACACTCTAGAGCCCAGAAGCTGCAGCTGATGAAGCCCAAGCACCCTAGAGTCGGTTCTCTGCAACAAGAGAAGCAACCTCAGTGAGAAGCCCTCGCATTGCAACTAGAGAGTGGTCCCCGCTCACCACTAGAGAACACCCACATGCAGCAACAGCGACTCAGCACAGTAAAAAAATTTTTAAAAAAATTAAGATACTACTACAAGAGTGGACATACATTTAAGATTTAAAATATTCTTTTGTGGAGAAACAACTTAAAATTCTGATAATTGCTTATAAATATGTTTTTACCTAGGCTTAATGATATATGATTAAAGTTGGTAGACTGACTTTTTCATTAAAAATTAACAAATTTAATGAAAAATGAATATAGGGCAACCTATATCACTGTTAGAAACCAGGTAAAATATAAAAGGGGCAGACACAGTCACAAATGTGTGATTCCTACCACAATACCACATTTTTAAAGGTTGGGTTTTTTCTATTTCTGTTTTTTTGAGTGTGTGTGTGTGTGGTTTCGCTTGCTTTTGTCACTCAGTGGTAGGTGGCCATCCTGGTGATTATTACTGTTGGAACAAACTAAGAATAAAAACAAAATAGCAGTTCATCAATTAGCAGCAATTTTTCTGTTAAGGTTGAAACTGACAGTTAATTCCTGAAATTTTGAATCCCTTGAATAGAATTGTTATTTAGGAGGGATTTCAACTTGGCTTTATCAAGTTAATTTGGATTCAAAAATAACCCAATCCAAGAATCCAAAGAATCTTGACTTTACTCAGAATTTCAAGTCAGAATCTCAGGCTAAAGAACAGCCTTCCAGTCATGCAATCAATTTTTACCTCTTGTAATTACTCTGGGAAATATTATTTTTCTACATTTAATGTGTCTTTGTTTCTTAGTTTAATAGTTTAATATATTCTTAAATATTAATTAGGTTGGGAAATAAAATTTAATAAATATCAATTTACAAAGTCACATTGATATCTTACAATTTTAAATGTTTCTTATATCAAAAGAACTCAGCACAATTCATTAATACTTTATATATAACTGACAAAACTTTGTATTAGTTTAAGTTGTATAATCTAATGATTTGATAGACTTATATTGCAGTATGATTGCCAACAGTGTGTTAGCTAACATCTCTATCATGTCACATAGTTATTTATTTTTGTGGTGAGAACAAAGGATATAGTCTTAGCAACTTTGAAGTTTATAATAAATATTGTTGGCTATAAAAAAAAAAAAAAGAATAAGAAATGCCTGTAATTCTCTTTCTTGAGAAAGCAGATGGCCTTTTGGGAAGTACAAATAGATCGTCACTAAATTGGAGGCGGGGCTTCCCAGGTGGCCCAGTGGTAAAGAATCCGCCTGCTAGTGCAGGAGACACAAGAGATGCGGATTCGATCCCTGGGTCAGGAAAATCCCCTGGAATAGGAGATGGCAACCCACTCCAGTATTCTTGCCCGGAAAATTCCGTGGAGAGAGGCACTTGGTGGTGGACGACAGTCCATGGGGTCACAAAGAGTTGGTCACAACTGAGCGACTGGCCAAAGCTGTAGAGACAGGGTGAGGCCGTGGAGCACATGAGGAATATCCCTTTGAGTTCACTTTTGAAATGGAAGTTGCACCTCAGGTTTCCTTGACTTCAATCTTAGGCTACAATGTTGATTCATAAAGGTGAAGATTCTATCCAAAAATAGATGACTATACCTGGTCTCATTGCCAGGAAGCAGGTGAGGCCACACAGGCCTCATTAGCCTGGCTATTACAGGAAAGGGGAAAAAACACCTAAACATACATAATTTTCAAATCATTATGGTATTGGTACTAGCAAGGGCAGACAATTAAGTGGAATTAAATACCATTCCAGAAATTGATCCAAATATAAAAGTAGTAACAGTTTCAGCATAAATAGATGTGAAAAGAATAGATTTTTCAGTAAATACTTTGAGAGAACTGGACAGCCATTTAAAGGCTGTCTTTTTTCACATCTTAAAATTCTAGATAGGTTAAATTTTTATCCAAGATTTTATTTTTATTGTATAACCCAAGTGTTGGTCAATTTTACTCCAGCCTTCTAGAATCATCTTTTCTTAAATAGTTTGGTCTTTATTTTCCAAATCAGCCAGTCTATTGGAAACCCAGGTTCTTCCTCAGTATTTCTTATGGAAGTTGTGAGATCTGGTTTACCTTGATTTCCCCTTTTTTGAATTCCTGGTGTCTATTCCTTGTGCTGATTTTTCTCTTCTAATCTCACTAGACTCTCAGTCTGCATAGATTTTCTGACATTTCTCCCAGAGCAAATCACATCCTTATTTTCCTATATACAGCAGCATCCTCCTTTTTTGTCTTATACCATAGGATTTTCATCTTTTAAACTGATATCAGTCATTAAGGTATTTTTCTGAACCAAGAAACAATTCCCCTGTGATGAATTATACCATTAGAGGGCAGAAGACGCTGCAGTTAGTTCCTTAAAAATAGCAACTCATTTTTTTTCCCCTTCTACAACTTTTTATTTTCTTTCCTGCAGTCTTGGTTGTGGCATATGGTATTTTTTAGTTGCAGCATGTGGGATCTAGTTCCCTGACCAGGGATTGAACCCAGGCCCCCTGCATTGGGAACATGAAGTCTTAGCCACTGGACCACCAGGGAAGTCCCCTCTACAACTTTTAAAAATTACAAACTCAGCTATTACTCAGTATACAAATGGCCAGTTACCATTTGAAAAAGACATCCCTAGTAAAAAAAGAATGCCAATAAAATAGAGTTCCATTGCCCTCAGTTGTTTAGAATTATCCCGAAGTCCAAAGTCTACTTGATTCTCCATCCCCGTTCTCTGATGGTTAGTGTTTTTTTACGAAGTTCACCCAGATCATCATATGCATTCTCAATTTGCAAGTTTTAAGTTTTGTTTCTTAACAAAGTTGTACATAGTTTTAAAAGTCACAAATTTCTTCAAGACATTTCAGTCTCTTGCCCTAAGCTGATGCACCCCAACTCCAGTTCTCCAGAGGCAATTTCAACTCTGCTAGCTGTTTCTTTAATATACAAAAGTAGGGACTTCTTCAGTGATCCAGTGATTAAGACTCTGCTTTCCAGTGCAAGGGACATGAATTCAGTCCCTGGATAGGGAATTCAGATCCCACATGCTGAGTGGCGTGGCCAAAAACAAATATATAAACAAAAAACTGCCCAAAAAGCAAAACCCCAAAACCTAAACAAATAAAACCCCAAACCTTTTAATAATAAAAGTAGAGCATGCTCCTCTTATTTTCTGACTTTCCAGTTTCAAGTTTTAACAATTACTTTATTTCTTCCTTGCCTCCACCTGCCCCCTCCCCACCACATAGACATCCTCTCCCATCCTCCAAATACAAGTTTTATTATTTAGGCTAAATCAAATTGTGTGTACATTATGTTATTCAGAATCAAGTCATCTGGTATATAAGGATTTCTTTCTTGTAAAATTTTATTTTTCCTGAAATTAATAACTGGTTCATTAAAAAAAAAAATGTTTAGGACTTCCCTGGTGGTCCAGTGGTTAGAAATCCACCGGCCAACGCAGATTCGATCCCTGGTCAGGAAAGACCCACATGCCAGAGAGCAACTAAGCTCGAAAGCTACAACTACTGAGCCCCCGTGCTGCAACTGTTGGAGCCCATGCACCATAAAGCCCATGCTCTGAAGCAAGAGAAGCCAGCCCAGTGAAAATCCTGAGCACTCACTACAGTGAAGAAAGTAACCTCTGCTCGTTGCAACTAGAGAGAGCTTTCACACAGCAGTGAAAACCCAGCACAGACAAAAAGAAACATTTTAAACTAATTTAAAAGTGTTCTATTTCCTGTAGATTATTAGAAATGTAAACAACCTCTTGGAATATTTAAATAAATCTTGTTCCTTCGGTTTTATCTTTTTTGTGTGTGATCATTCTCCTAGAACTTTCTTTACTTCCTTTTTGGCCTGTCACACAGCCATGACCCCAGGAGTTCATTTTATTATCCTGGAAATTCTCCTCACCTTCTCACTTGCACTGGATCTTTATGTTTTCCATCCTGTGTCTCTCCTTTAGGCTTGTTTCCTCATTTGGGGTAGAGGGCACATGCTCTAGTAAATTCCTGAGAAAGGATGCATGAGAGGTAAACGTTTTGAGCCCCTGTAATATTACAAGTGTTCTTACTTCACCCTTACCCTTGATTTATGGCTTGACAAGGAACAGAATTCTAGGTTAGAAATTGTTTTCACTTAGACTTGGAGGCCTGTCTCATGGTGCAGCTTGGCTCTGCTGATAAGGAATTCAAATCCATTCTGATTTTTAATCCATTTATATGATTTTTTTTTCCTCTCCCAGGAAACTTTTGGGAACTTTTTCATCCTGGGTGCATTAAAAAGCCCAGTAATGTACACTCATGTGAGTCTTAAAATTTATTTCACTGAGTGTTCAATGAGCCCTTTCAATCTAGAAACTCCTGTCTTTCAGTTCTAGAAAGCATTATTTTATTACTTGTGGAACAATATCCTCCCATTTCATTTTTCTCCTTGGACTTAATATTTAGATGTTAAGATTTCCTTGGGTGATTGTCTAGTTTTATTACCACTTTCCTCCTATTTTCATCTGTTTTTTGTGGTGAAGACTTCAACATTTCCCAGTTTTTATTTTTGCTAGTATATTTACAATTTCTTATAATTCTTTTGTTTTGTTTTATTATTCCCTTTTAATAACATTCTCTTCTTTATTCATGGATATAATAGGACTGGTGGAGAGATGATAGGCTTTGTTTTATTTTTCTTTGAGTTCTTGCCTCTTGCATGAAAAACTGTGTATGAGGTTTGTCTAGTGGGTTCTGTTGTTCTTGTTGCATCATTTCATTAGGGAGACCCAGCAGCTAGTATTTCCCAGGCACTTTTCTTGGTCTAGTTTCCCAAAGAAGAATTTTCCACTCCCAGCAACTTTTTGGAAGCCAGATAGGCTTCACTCTGTACACCGACTTTAAGTCGATCTTTCTGTTCTTGTTGAAGCATCCCTACTACAGCTATGCCTGATGTCCTTAAGTCCCGAGCCTTTCTGTCCAACAGTTCTCACGGGGCTGCATGTTGAAATTACCTGTGGAACTTTAAAAATACTGAAGACTGAGGCATTTAAAAACACTGAAGATGCTACCCTCCAGAGTTTCTGATTTAATACATCTCCCCAGGACTTCCTTGATGGTCCAGCAGTTAAGAATCCACCTCTCAATGCAGGGGACACAGTCTCGATCCCTGATCCAAGAAGATTCCACATGATGAGGAGCAGCTAAGCCAGTGCACCACAGCTACTGAAGCGTGGACCTAGAGCTTGTGCTGAGCAACAAGAGAAGCCACTACGATCAGAAGCTTGCACACCGCACTGAAGAACAGCCCCCACTTGTTGCAACTAGACAGAGCCCATGAGCAGCAATGAAGGCCCAGCACAGCCCCCAAAAAGTTAAAAATAAATCTAAAAAAGATTTACACAATTTCCTTCATGTGAAAAAGCATAATAAAATTTTTAAAAAGTACGTTTCCCCAGGTGGCTTCAAAGTGCAGCCAGGGTTGAGAAGCACTGCTCTCTAGAGCGCTGATCTGCATTCTGCAGGAGGAACTGCTGTGCATTCACCTTCCAGCCCCACCTGCATTCCTGCTTTGAGCAGTATCACCTGTGCATTCTGATTCTGCCTGGACTTCTGTGCTGGGAATAGTTTGACTTTGGGCTACTGATTTAGAACTCTGATTTTCTGATTGTTCATTTGAAGGTCATCTTCCAGCAATGTGCTGATACTGTTTCCTTTCCTATTCTTTTTCATTTGTGCCCCTTTCTCCCTTTATTATCATTAGAGTGCATTTTCAGGAAGAATCAGAAGGAAATATATTCAATCCACTACGTTTAGCTGGAATCCCTCAATCCTACTCTCTATCATCAATAATATTGTTAGACAATGTCTAGCTGGGGACTTGGCCAAGTCCTCCAGATTAGCAAAACTTGCCCTGTAATATGTCTAGTGAAAGTGAAGTCACTCAGTCGTATCTGACTCTTTGTGATCCCCTGGACTGTAGCCCACTAGGCTCCTCCATCCATGGGGTTCTCCAGGCAAGAATACTGGAGTGGGTTGCCATTTCCTTCTCCAGGGGATCTTCCTGACCCAGGGATCGAACCCAGGTCTCTCACATTCCAGGCAGACTCTTTAACCTCTGAGCCACCTAAATTTCCCCCAGAGACTCCATAAATTTCTGGAATGCTCATGTTTTCAAGGCCATTGTAAATTCATGACTAGAATCCTTGGTCAACCTAAATTGACCTATATCAGTCTCCATTCTTCCTTTAGATCAGTAACTTTTTCTTCTGCTACTTCCTTTATTTCATCTTCTCTTCCTCCAACCTCTTTTGTTTATTTATTTATTTTTGTTAACTCTGATTGTTTGTAGTGTATAACTAAGGGATCTGTTTTCCATGTACCTTTCCATGAGCTTTTTTAAATTAAAGTTTTTTGAGTTATAATAAGCCAAAATTAATGTTTCAGGTGTATGACCTACTGATTCAATATTTTTATACATTATAAAACAATGTCTACAATAAGACAAGCTATCACCTGTCATTACACAGGTTGTTACAATATCATTGACTATATTCCCTATGTGTACATTACATCCCCATGATTGATTTCTTATAGCTGGGAGTTTGTACCTCTTACCCCCTTCACCTGTTTCTTCCATTCTACCCTCCCCTGATCCCCTGCCTGGGAACCATCATTTTTGTCTCTGTATCTATGAGTCTGTTTCTGGTTTTTTGTTTGTTTCTTTTCTTTTTTGGTTTTTAGATTCCACATGTAAGTGAAATCATAAGGCATTTGTTTTTATGACTTATTCCATCTAGCACAATAACCTTCTATGCATCCATCCATGTTGTCACAAGTGGAAAGATTTCATTCTTTTTTGTGACTGAGTAATAGTCCATTGTATTTATATACCACATCTTCATTCATTCATCTGTTTGTGGGTACATAGGTTGCTAGCATATCTTGGCTATTGAAAATAATGCTGCAGTGAACATAGGGGATTGTATATCTTCTCGAAATAGTGTTTTTGCCTTCTTTGGATAAACATCCAGAAGCAAAATTTGCCAGTTCATATGGTAGTTCAATTTTTTAAATTTTTTGCAGAACTTCCATATTGTTTTCCATAGTGTATATACCAATTTACATTTCCACCAACACTGCATGAGAGTTCTCTTTCCTCTACATCCTTACCAATACTTGTTATTCTTGTCTTTTTGATAGTGTGAGATATTATCTCATTGTGGTTTCGATTTACATTTCCCTGATGATTAGACGAGCACATTTTCATTTGTCTGTTGAGCATCTGTATGTCTTCTTTGGGAAAACATCTATCCTCTGCCCAATTTTTAAATAAATACAGATTAAAAAAATAAAATCAGGTTTTTTTAAAATACTGAGTTATATGAGCTGTTTGTCATTTTGGATATTAGCCCCTTGTTGGTCACATTGTTATAAAATATTTTATTTCAGTCTGTAGACTGTATTTTCATTTTGTTAATTATTTTAATTGCTGTGTAAAAACCTTTAATTAAGTCCCATATTTCCATTACTTTAGGAGATGGATGCAAAAAAATACTGCTACAAATTATGTCAAAGATAATTCTGCCTAAGTTTTGCTCTAGGAGTTCTATTAGTATCTGGTCTAATCCAGTTTACTTTTGTATTAATATTAGAGAATGTTCTACTTTCTTTCATTTAATTGTTTTCACATACCTTCATTCATGTACACAACGTTCATTGTTCATGTAACTATTCCATTTTCCCAGCACCACTTATTGAAGAGGCTGATTTTTTCTCCATTTTATACTCTTACCTACTTCGTTATGGATTAACTGACCATCAGCCCTTTCTGGGCTCACTATCCTGTTCCATTGATCTATGTATCTCATTTTGTGCCAGTACCATACTGTTTTGGTTACTGTAACTTTGTAGTATAGTCTGAAGCCAAGAAGTGTGATTCCTCCAGCTCTGTTTTTCTTTCTCAAAATTGTTTTGGGTATTCGAGGCCTTTTATGGTTCCACAGAAAATTTTAAATCACTTGTTTTAATTTTGAGGAAAATGTCATTGGTAATTGATAGGGATTTCATTGACTCTGTAGATTGCCTTGAGTTATATAATCACTTTAACAATATTGATTCTTCCAATCCAAGAACACAGCATATCTTTCTATCTCTATTATCTTCAATTTCATTCACCAGTGTCTTGTACTTGTAAGAGTATAGGTCTTTTGCCTCCTTGCTGCTGCTGCTGCTAAGTTGCTTCAGTCGTGTCCAACTCTGTGCGACCCCAGAGATGGCAGCCCACCAGGCCCCAGCGTCCCTGGGATTCTCCAGGCAACAACACTGGAGTGGGTTGCTATTTCCTTCTTCTTAGGTAGGTTTATTCCTAGATATTTTATTCTTTTTGATGTAAGGGTAAATGGGCTGTTCCCTTAACTTCTTCTCTTGTCATTTTGTTGTTAGTGTATAGGAATGCAGCAGACTTCTGTATATTAATTCTGTATCCAGCAACTTTACTGAACTCACTGATGGGCTCTAGTAATTTTCTGGCGGCATCTTTAGGATTTACCATGTATAGAATGTCATCTGTGAAATATAGTTAACAAATGTAAAGTGACTTCTCACTGCTATTAATATTTTTCTCTATCATTGGTTTAATTCTCACTGCTATTAATATTTTTCTCTATCATTGGTTTTTAAATATTAGATTGTGATATTCTTTGGTGTAGTTTTATTTTTGTGTTTGGTATTTGATTAGCTTTTTAGATCTGTGTGTTTATAGTTTTTATCCACTTAGAAAAATTTCAACTGCAATTTATTAAAATATTTTTTCTATCCCACGCCTTTCAGGGTCTCCAAGCACATGTCTATTAGGCTGTTTGAAGTTTTTCCAAAGCTCACAATGGTCAGCTAATTTCTTTCAATCTTTTTTTTTCTACTTGCCTCACTTGGGATTATTTCTATTGTTATGTCTTTGTGTGAATACATGCTAAGTTGCTTCAGTCATGTGTCTGACTCTTTGTAACCCTGTGAACTGTAGCCCACCAGGTTCCTCTGTCCATAGGACTCTCCAAGCAAGAAGAGTAGAGTGGGTTGCCATGCCCTCCTCCAGGGCATCTTCCCACCCCAGGGATCCAACCTGTGTCTCTTTTGTCTCTTGCACTGGCAGGCAGGTTCTTTACCACTAGCACCACCTGGGAAGCCCTTTTATGTCTTTAGATTCACGAATGTTTTATTTTACAAGTATAATCTGCTTCTAATCTTATACATTATATTTTTATGTCAGTCATTACAGTTTTCATATCTAGAGGCTTGATTTTTGTCATTTTTATATCTTCCATGTTTCCACTTATTTCATCATTCCTCCATTATAACTGCTTGGATTTTTCTTGCGTACTAATTTCATTTTGTGTCATTTTTATTTATTTTTTCCCACTGTGTGATATTTTTCTGTTTCTTTGCATGTTTACTAATATTCAAGATTGGATGGTAGAACTGTGGAATTTTATTTCATGTGTGCTTGGGTGTTTTTGTATTTCTTTAAATATTATTGAACTTTGATATGGGAATCAGTTAAGCTATTCAGAAATATATCAATTCTTTTAAGGCTTGCTTTTAAAGTTTATTTGACTGAACTAGAGTTGTGTTTAATTTGGGGATTATTTGGGCTTAACACTGCAGCAAGACACTTCTTAGTATTCTACCCAATAATTACAAATTGTTCCAACTTAGGGTGGTGAGCAGGAATTATTCCTGGCCCTGTATGTACCTCAGGAATTGGTTCCTCTTAGGGTGGTTCTTTCAATTGTCTTTGGTAGTTTCATCACATGTATGATCACATGTGATCTGATATCACATGTGATGATCTGTGCTCAGCTGGAGACTTGAAGGGCACCCCTGAAGATCTCTGGAGCTCATTTTCTGCGAGGCTCTCTCCTCTCCAGTCCCCTGCCTGGCAAACTTTAACTGCTTTGGCCTCTGTGATCTCCCTGCTCTGCCTCCTCAACTCACGAAGACTGCCAGCCTCAGTCTGAGCCCCACCTCTCTTACTACAACCTGGAGACTCTCTCCAGGAAGTAACATGGGGCAATAATAGGGCTAATCGCATTTGTTTCATCTGTCCTTTGTTGTCTAATGTTCAATGTCTTGAAAACTATTGTTTTATTTAATCTTTTAAGTTGTTTCATGCAGAAGGATACATCCAATTCCTGTTATTCCATCTTCTTTGGAATTAAGAGCCAATAATCTCTTTTTTTAAAGTTAAGCATGTTTTTTAAAATAGTCTTCATTTAACTTATTATTGCATGAAATTTATAAGGATTAAATACTGCTCTTTGTTCTGTCTACTAGTGCTTTATGTTATAACTGATGCTTTATAATTTTAGATTATGAACTCATCTGCAGGGGGAACTTAATCTGTGGGAATTCTGTGGAGCCTGAGTTTAGGGAACTTGCCTTGGGATCAGTTTTACATTTGCCTCTCCAGGGCTCCTCTCTTTATGTGTTATTTTCCACTTGGGGTATTCCTGGGTCATACAAATAGTGTATATTCAAACATCAAAGACACATGAGGACAGGCATTGGTTATTAATCATCAGAGATTTTCCCCAGATTTCAGGTCCAATCACATAAACTTGCATGTTTTCTTGAACAAAAATGTGGACTTTTTTCTGTTGCACATTTTCAGCAAAAATACAGCCCTTTAAGGGCCCTAAGTTGTTGTGGAAATTTCTGTTGCATCTCCCAGACATAAGACTTTGTCTCTATACTGCTCAAGGTTGCTGCCCAGTCCCCTAAGGTTGCCATATTCCCATTAAATACCAGCTCCCAAGGTTGACACAGTGTTAACTCCAGTGCTTAGCTCTCTGCTTTTCTGTTTCTTCTTCCCTTCTAGACCACTCAGCTGTGCACTTAAAAGAAAGGTGTTATACTTCATCTAGAATTTCCCTTATTTGGTCCTCCATATTGTTGGGAACAGAACTTTCCAATTTATATCTCAACTCACTATCATCAAACACCCACCTCCACGACTTCACTGATGCTATTCTTCCAAGGCCATTGATGCCCAGGAGGCAACTGACAAATTCAAAGGATGCTGTAACAATTAGGATACGTTCCAACCACAGGTGATAAAGATATGTGGCTAAAAGTGCTTTTTCTGTCCTTCCTTATAACATCCTAGTGTTATACCAATGATATATTTTACCTCATTGACATGTGAAGGCTGCCTCCCACAACCATATCCAATGAACAAAAAGTAGCACAGAAGGCAAGAACTTTTTCCTGTGAGTCTGTCTCTTATCAAGCAGGATAAAGGGGGTCCAGCAGCTCCAGAAGCTTCTGGCAAGAATGGTCACATGTCCATCCTTGGAGCAATCTCTGGTAAAGAGAAATAGAGTCATCCCTGGGGCTGGAAATATTGATATTGGAACCATAATCAGGATGTGTTAACAAAGAATATGAATTGTAGAATGCATATGGCAGTACCTCTGTCCTTAAGGTGCACATTATCTAGAGAAGGCATCAGAAACTCAAGATATAGCAAACTCAGATTTCACGGCCACACAAGCTTAGGTGTGCAGAATTATAATTGTGCTAACTGTCTACACCTGGTGTAAAATTCTGAGAGAGATGGTAATACCAGACCACCTGACCTGCCTCTTGAGAAATCTGTGTGCAGGTCAGGAAGCAACAGTTAGAACTGGACATAGAACAACAGACTGGTTCCAAATAGGAAAAGGAGTATGCCAAGGCTGTATACTGTCACCCTGCTTATTTAGCTTATATGCAGAGTACATCATGAGAAACGCTGGGCTGGAGGAAGCACAAGCTGGAATCAAGATTGTCAGGAGAAATGTCAGTAACCTCAGATATGCAGATGACACCACCCTTGTGGCAGAAAGTGAAGAAGAATTAAGAGTCTCTTGATGAAAGTGAAAGAGGAGAGTGAAAAAGTTGGCTTAAAACTAAACATTCACTAAACTAAGATCATGGCATCCAGTCCCATCACTTCATGGCAAATTGATGGGGAAACAGTGGCAGACTATTTTTTGGCCTTCAAAATCACTGCAGATGGTGACTGCAGCCGTTAAAAGATGCTCGCTCCTTGGAAGAAAAGCTATGACCAACCTAGACAGCATATTAAAAAGCAGAGACATTACTTTGCCAAACAAGGTCCATCTAGTCAAGGCTATGGTTTTTCCAGTAATCTTCTGGATGTGAGAGTTGGACTATAAAGAAAGCTGAGTGCTGAAGAATTGATGCTTTTGAACTGTGGTGTTGGAGAAGACTCTTCAGAGTCCCTTGGACTGCAAGGAGATCTAACCAGTCCATCCTACAGGAGATCAGTCCTGGGTGTTCACTGGAAAGACTGATGTTGAAGCTGAAACTCCAATACTTTGGACACCTGCTGCAAAGAGCCAATTCATTTGAAAAGACCCTGATGCTGAGAAAGAGTGAAGGCAGGAGGAAAAGAGGACAACAGAGGATGAGATGGTTGGATGGCATCACTGAGTCAGTGGACATGACTTTGGGTAAACTCTGGGAGTTGGTGATGGACAGGGAGGCCTGGCGTGCTGCAGTCCACGGGGTCACAAAAGTCAGACACGACTGAACGACTGAACTGAAAACTTAATTTTACCCTAGGTAGTCATTCTGCCCCACACAGGAAGCTTAATGTATCACATCATGTAAACTCAGCCACCTGTGCCTACCACAGACATCTCTGGTCTTATTATATAGGACTTAGAACAAAATTTCTGATTAGGAAAAAGTTGCGATTTCCTCTTATGGGCATTTTACACTGCTGCTCATCTGAACTTAAATTGTAATCTTCCTTGCTCAAAGAGGCCCCCGAATTATAAGGTGATGGAGATACTATTTTCTTCTAAGGAAAGAGGTCCATATAGTTTGTTTACCTGTTTATTTATTTGAGTCAGTGTCAGAGCTTAGTAGCAACCCTAGTATGGAGAGTGACAAGAGAACAAACATTTAATTTGATTTTAAATCTGAAGCAGAGAAAATTCACCCAGACGAGTTTATTCGGAAATGATTAGATTAAATTTACTATACTGGGTAGGATGGGGGCGGCGGGCGGGGGCGGGAAGGCTGGAGGGAGAGGTGAGGTTGGGGAGCAGACAAAGATTCACATTTCTCACGCCTCAGTTTGTGTGACTCTGAAATTTGCATCTGCTACATCTGTTGCTGTTTCTGTTGCCTCTAACAAACAATGTGCGCCTCCAGGATGGAGAGCTCACTTTGTGCATTTTCTTTAACATCGCTTCTCTTCCCTTGCGCAAGATCCACGAAGTAGTAGGTACGCCACACACACACACAAATGAGTTTGTTTAATAAAAGATTGTTTGGGTGTAGGAACAAGCGAGAAAAGGAGGTTACTGCAATGGGAGGAAATAAGCCTAACAGATTTTCCAGCCAGATCTATTTCACTGAATCCTGATTAAGGAGGGAAACGAAGGAATGCGTAAGTGCAGAGAGGGCTACAGGCAGAACAGAGCTAGATCGCTAAGAGGAAGACAGCCTAATCAGAGCCAGACGGGCCCCACCTGACTCCTACTGCAGCTAGTGGAGAAAAAAAAGGGAAGGGGGGGGTACTAGAAGGTTCAGCAGGAGCGTCTCTGCCTCTGCCGCTCCATCGCCCCCCACCTCCGCCCCCTCCCACTGCTCTGTAAGGAGGCATGGAAGCTGTGGGGAGGGGAGGCAGCCAGTCGGGTATTCCAGAACGAGGCAGGATGGTGTGAGCTCGAAAGCCCTGCAATTGCTGGAGCAACGGTGGCGACACTTGAGTTATTCACAAAGGCTGGAATTCAAATGAGGCTGGCGCTGCTCCAAGTCGCAGCAGCTTAGGAGGAGGGAGAAAGGCGTATTAACTGTTCATCAAGATCCGAGCGTCGCTGGGGCTCTGAGGTTCTCCATCTGCATCCCTCCTTCTATCTTTGATTTCTAGAGGGGGAGGGGGCTCCTCCAGAAGCACTTTATCTGCCAGTCTCTGAGCTGGAGGTGGGGGCAGGGGGGCTGAAGTTAGGCAGATTTGTCTCGTCACATGATGGAGGACCTGTATCATGTGATGACTCCGGTGATGTTGGAGGCAGCATGTGACTCCCAGGGCTACGTGGGCTCAAAAACAATTTAAATACAAAAACACTAGCAGGTTCCCCTCCTCTCCCTTGCCTTTTGGTCTGGCTCTCCCTTCCCTTTGGGTTGGCGCCGGCCTAAATGGAAAACCCGTCGTCTTGCCTCCACTAACCTGTGAGCACCGGGTACCTGGAGGCCAAGGCCCCTCTGCTGGGGTGGGGGGCGGTCCCCCGGGAGCTGTACCCCGTCATTCCGCAGCCCGGTAAGTTCCTGAACACTTGGAGCGATCCGATCTAGACCGCCTCATTAGCGTGCACGGGCACCCTGGTTGGGCGCGTTGGCCGGGAACTGTCGGCGGGCTCTGGGGACCCGCGGCTCCCGCCCCGCCGAACAGACGCAGGCTTCCTGGGGCAGCGCTGCGCGGCTGTGGCGGCTGGCGTGTGCGCCCCGTCTCTGCACCCTGCCTTGCCTGTCTTCTCCCTCCTCTCTCTTCTCAGCCTCTCTTACTTCTCACCTCTTCCCTTTCCAGTCCCCTCTCCTTTTCTCTCTTCCTCACCCCCACCCTCTGTCTCTCTCTCTCTCTCCTGGCTTTTCATAGAAGTCCCTCTCCCCTGGCCTGTAAACATTTGGGAGAAGTATCTAGATTTTACGATCTTTCTGTCCAGAGTCTGAAGGACTAGCTTCTGGGAACCTGATGGTTGGGAATGTACCCAACAACCCCTCCTGAGATGGTTTGCTCACTGAGACAGTGCAGAAGGCCCAGCTCCTGTCCTGCATGTGTGCGTGCCTGTATGTGTTAAGGGCGATTGATGGATTTCCTGGGGCCATCAGAACTGTTTCTTGGGTGGATGTTTGCTGGCTCCAGATTCCGGCTCACCCAAGGGGATCATCAAGTGATAGGAAGGGCAGTTACAGCAGTTAGGAGACCATGCCTTTGACCCTAAACGACTGACTCCCCGTAGGAGAAATCGGGTGTGGAAGCGGAAGTCAAGATCCAGTGCTCAGTGTTTGGGGGCTCATTCAGATGTCAGGAGGCACCTCGCAGAGGTGGCTTAGAGTTGAGACCACAGCTTGGCAAAATGAGACAGAGAAACCAGCCACAGGGAAGACACAGGTAAATTTAATCCCGGCAGTGTCTGTATCCACAGAGGAAGGACACAGTGGCCGTGTCGGAAGCCCCTGGTTCACCGTTCCCTAGGAGTGCTGGCATCTGTTCAGCGAGAAATAATTAACGTTTTAAAAATATTTATTTATTTGGCTGCGTTGGGTCTTAGTTGCAGTGCATGGGATGTTTGTTTTGGCAAATGGGCTTCTCTCTAGTGGCAGTGTGTGGTCTTAGTTACTCCAAGGCCTGTGGGGTCTTAGTTCCCAACCAGGGATCAAAGCCGAGTCTCCTGCATTGGAATGGAGATCCTTAACCCCTGGACCACCAGGAAAGTGCCCAAAATGAACTACTGCCGAGCATAATCCACCCAACAATTCAATGTGGAGGTGCTATTTGTATCCCCATTTTAGAGATGGGAAAACCGAGGCACAACGGAGTTTAGTTAGGTCACTCAGTTTGTAAGTGATGGAGCTTGAATTTGAGTCCAGGCAGCTTTGCTCCAGAGCCTGCACTGATAACCTCTATGATAAAATCCCTTCTCCCAAATACCTATCCCTGATCCTATGTGCCTGGTGGTGTGCAAGGCTTGGGACCACATCTGTGAACAAATAGAGACTTCCTGTTCTCATGGAGTTTACAGTCCAGTGGAAAAGGCAGCAAATAAACATATCGTCACACAAGACTATGTATTGTTTCAAATTAGAGTATTTGCTAAGAAGAAGAATAATAGGGTAGCATGAGAATATATAACCGGAGACAAATATGTTGGGAGGCATAGGGGAAGATTTGCTCAAAGGATGCTGTAGTATTTAAGTTATGACTTGAAAGGAGAACAGGAGTCAACCAGGTGAAGAGCCAGGAAGAGCATTCCAGGGAGAAGGAATGGGGTGTCTGAGAACTGGGACCACTTCGAGAGGAAAAACAGGGGGACCATGGGCGGTGAGGCCATCCAGATAGCGTGGATCACAGTTATTGTGGTTTAGTCGCTCAGTCGTGTCCAACCCTTTCCAACCCCGTGGACTGCAGCACGCTAGGCTTCCCTGCCCTTCACTGTCTCCCAGAATTTGTTCAAATTCGTGTCCATTGAGTCAGTGGGTCACAGTAGGCCTTGCTAAAATGACTTGGGTTTTATCTCAAGATCAATGAAAAACCTTTTAAACATTTTACAAAGGGAAGTAGCATAATTGTATTTGCAATATGAAAAGACTCCTTCCAGAGGTGTATCAGTTAGTTTTTGCTGCATTACAAAGCACCCCAAATCTTAACGGCTTCAAGCAACCATCATATATAGCTCAATATGCTACAAGTTGACAACTGCAGCTGGGATCATCTGGATGGAATTACTTGCCTAGTTCACTCATACAGCTAGTCAGCTGGCAGGCTGGCTGGCGGTGGTTGATCTTAGATGGTCTTACTCATAAGTCTACTAATTGGCAAAGACAATTGAAACTGGCTGGACCTTGCGTCTCCCTGTCTAACAACTAGCTCAGTCCTCTTCAAATGATGGCTGGTTTCCAAATTCAACAAGAGAACAAGAGAAGGGAAGCCCCGGTGCACAGGCACTTTAAAACGTCTGCTTGTGTTGTGTTGTGTTAGTGCTCCATTGGCCTAGACAAGTTACATGGTCAAGCTCAGATTGAAGGGATGAAGAGATATACTGCTTGACAAGAGGAGTTATAAAATAGTATGTCTATTCATTTCGGGGCTGCTATATGAATTCGAAATGGTAAGCGTGATGCTGTCTTCATTTACTATGGGAAGAACTGAAAGCCAAGAGGAAGTTTAAATCCAGTTTTGCTATGATTAGAGATGAACTTTGACCTGGTCATATATCAAGCTTTATTTTCTACTTAGAATAACTAACAGTCTGAGCATCTCTCTTGGATGTGCTCCAGAAGAGTGTCTAAAAAGTGGTGTAGAAATATCTCCTCTTCTCATGGGGTTATCTGGGAATGACTTGGAATTCAAGAAGACTTTGAGATTGTTACCCTAGAGTGAAATTTGGGCCATTTAGGACTTGGAGTGTGTTTCAGTGTTTTAGGCAAGACAACAGTGTGTACAGAGGCCCTGAGGCAAAGTAGGTGGCTTATTTGGGGAAATAGGAGGCATTAGTTTAACGTAATTGCAGTGGAGATGGCATGGGAGTAGACAGATTGGAAAAATATTTAGGAGGCAGAAAGAACAAGTCTTGCTGATGAACTTGATTGGAGTTTAAGAAAAGGGACATAGTCATGAGGACCTGCAGGTTGATGATATCATTTCCTAAGGTAGAAAGATTAGGAGAGGATCAGAATATTTTGCTAGGGAAAAAGATAATGGGCAGGCAAAAAAAAAAAAAAAAAAGCATTCTATCAACTTGGTCAAATGTTGCTGAGATGCTGAGTAAACTGAGGACAGGAAATTGTCTATTCAAGTTGGTAACATGGAGGTAGCTGAAGACTTTGACGAGAACAATTGTGGTGGAGCAGTGATGATGGAAACCAGATTGGAGTGTGTTAAGGAGTGAATCCCTAGGGGCTCAGTGGTAAAGAATCTGCTTGCAATGCATGAGACTTGGGTTTGATCCCTGGGTTGAGAAGATTCCCCAGGGAAGGGAATGGCAACCCACCTCAGAATTCTTGCCTGGGAAATCCCACAGAGCCTGGTGGGCTACAGTCCAAGGAGTCAAAGAGAGTCGGACACAACTGAGGTACTAACATTTTCACTCTCAAGGAATGAATAAAGGTGAATAAACTTCAAAAAGGAGCACAGAAATCCAGCATTATTTAGATATGGGTCAAGGTTGGGAATCTATCTTGCTTTTATCTTTGCTTTAAAAAAAAAATAAAACCAGCAGCCTGTAGTTTATGTAAACTGTTAGAGTGCTCCAGTTGAAAAGGAGAGAGGGAATTGGGATCTAAAGTGTCTGTGAATCAAGAGGTGATGATAAGGTTGTTTAAAATATTTTATTTGTTGATTTGGCTGTACCAGGTCTTAGTTGCGGCACTTGAGACCTTCCGTCTTCATTGCAGCATGCGGGATCCTTAGTTGTGGCGTGCGAACTATTAGTTGTGGCATGGGGGATCCAGTTCCCTGCCCAGGGATCAGACATGGGCCCACAGAGTTGGGAGCACAGAGTCTTAGCCCCTGGACCACCATCAAAGTCCCAGATTTTTATTTTATTTTTTAAAAGGAGGAAATAATGAGAAAAAAGATGGAGGCGATACATGACAATTTGGTGCTGATAGGATGAAGAATTTCCCATCAGCCAACTTTTATTTTCCCAGTGAAATATAAGACGAAGTCTTTAGCAGAGAGAAAGAAGAAGAGGGAGAAGGTGAACATATAAAATGGAAAGGGTGAGATTAGCATACTAAAGAGAGAAACAGGGCCGCTGGGCCCAGCAGAGAGCCTACTGAAAACAGAGAACATGGATTTAAAATCACCTCCTTTTTTCCAGTAACATTTAAGTGCTGGCTTCAAAAACCTGGAGAAGTTGGAGTGCAAGTTAGGTTGAAGTTTTGCTGAATGAATTCCACAGGAAAGAAAAGGGCCAGATGTTGAAGGGGTTTTCAGAGGACTGGATTGTCCAGGTGAGCCGTAGAAGCCAAGCTGGGCCAGAGAGGGGATGGAACCAGGAAGGGATGATGGAGGGTGGGTCAGTGGTAGGCTTAGCGGAACAGAGGTCTGATGAGGTGGAAGACTGCACTCTTGGAGGTGGTCTAGCATCGTCATCACCTGGGAGCTTGTTAGAAATGCAGACTATCAGGCCTCGCCTAGATTTTCTGAATCCAAGTCTGCATATTAACAATCCTCAGGTGACTTATAGGTACACTGAAGATTTAGAAGCAATGATCTAGATTGTCTTGTGAAAAATAAATGGTGCTATTCTGGGCAGAGTGAGAAGTCAGTGAACCCCAAGATATCTTACTCCTTTATTTTTTCCCCTTCAAAACAGATCTTGATTTAGCAGAAGTTTCCTTTTTTAAATTTGGCCCTGGTTTTTAATTTTATTGTGCATCATCCCAAATGTATTTAGAGATGTAGTGAAAACCAGTCTACCAACGTTAGTTTCACTAATTTTCAACTCGTGACCAATCTTGTTTTCTCTATAGCATCCCTTTCTCTATAGCATCCCTTCCTGCACCCCAGCAAGACCCTCACCACCATCAAACAAGTTTATCTTGAATTAAATCCTGGACATGACATAATTTATCCTGTAAATATTTCATCAACTATCTCTAAAAGACAAGGGCCCCCTTTTAAAACATAACCACTGTATCATCACCACATCCTAATAAGAATAAATTCTCCTTTTCAGATATCCAGTTAGTATTCACATATCTACAGTTGTCATGTTTGTGATAATTTGTTTGTATGAGCATCCATCCAAATTATGGTCTAAGCCTGGCAATTGGTTAATATGCTGCTTAGGTCTTTTATAATTTATAGATTCTTTATCTCTTCTTTTTTTCCTTGAAATTTTATGCTGAAGAAACAAAATGATTTGTCCTCTAGATTTTCCCAGAGTCTAGACTTTGCTGATTGTTTGCCCAAGGTATGATTAAATACGTTCCACTAGGTAATTAGACCTAAAGAGAACTGCTTTTGAAAATACCTTTATGGTAACATAAAATGTTTCTGTCTTAATACATACATCTATACAGATAGCCTGGGCTTCCCAGGTGGCACTAGTGATAGGAACCCGCCTGCCCATGTAAGAGCTGCAAGAGGTGTGGGTTCAATCCCTGGGTTGGGAAGGTCCCCTGGAGAAGGGCATGGCAACCCACTCCAGTATTCCTGCCTCGAGAATCCCAGGGACAGAGGAGTCTGGCAGGCTACAATCCATAGGGTCGCGCAGTCAGACACAACTGAAATGACTTAGCCCACATGCACATATACATATAGCCTGAAGAAGAATATCCTTGTACCACCTCCCTGGTGCCTTGTTTATATGTTTTATTTTGACTGTGCTGAGTCTTAGTTGTGGCACGTGGTGGTGATCTTCAGTCTTCGTTGCAGCGTGTGGTCTCTTAGTTGCTTCACGCAAACTCTTCTTGGTGGCATGTGGGACCTAGCTCCCTGATCAGAGGTGGGCCCCGGTCCCTCTGCACTGGGAGAGTGGCGTCTTAGCCGCTGGACCACCAGGGAAGTCCGTACCTAGTGCCTTGTGGGCATATGGGTGCGTTTTAATTGCTGTCGTGTCTGACTCTTTGCAACCGCATGGACTGTAGCCTGCCAGGCTCCTCTGTCCATGGAATTCTCCAGGCAAGAACACTGGAGTGGGTTGCTATGCCCTTCTCCATGGGATTTTTCCGACCCAGGAGTTGAACCCAGGTCTCTTGCATTGCAAACATATTCTTTACCATCTGAGCCACCAGGAAGCCCCACCTAGTGCCTTAGAAGCCCTTCAATAACATCCCTCTTCATCTTCCCTGGAGGTAATCTCTATCTTGACTTCTGTAGTAACGATTTTTCTTCTAGTTATATATATGTGTGTGTATATATATATATATATATATATACACACATTGCTAACCAATATATTAGGTTTTCTCTTGGCTTTTTGAATTGAATATAAATGTCATCAGGCCATACATATTTTCCCGTGACATTTATTTTGCTCAACCTTTTATTTTTGAGATCCATCCCTGTTTATGTATGTAACTGCAGTTCATTCGTTTTTGCTGATGTATAGTAATCTACCATGTGGATGTGCTGCAGTTCATTTATCCATTCTATTACTGATGGACGTTTGGTTTCCCCCTCAGTTTGGGGGTGTCATGAATAACACTGCTCTGAATAGTCCTGTACAAGCGTCATGGACCTAGGCAAGAATCTCTCTAAGCTGCATACCTAGGGGTGAAAGTGCTGAGTCATAGAGTATGTGTAAGTTCCACCTTACAAGAAAATGCCAAATTATTTTCTGCAAGTTGATTTTGTTCCCTTCCAAATCCTTACACCTTTTCATTTTTGTAGTCGTGGCCTTATTATACCACCTAAGTTTCCTAATACAATATACTAGAAATGGTGATGGCAATTATCCTTTTCTCATTCTGATCACAAAGGGAACACATTCAACATTAAACTGATTTTTTGGAGAGATTGAATGGGGATTTTTTTTTAGAGTTTTCTCTTTTATCAGATTAAGAAAATTCCTATTTCTTCTTTGCTTGGAGTTTTTTTAAAATTATGAATTATTTTTGAATTTTATTGAATACTTTTTCTGCATCCTTTCTGATGATAAATGATTTTCGATTTTATTTTTTAATATAGTGAATTATACTGATTAATTCTCCTTTTTTTCTAGCTTTATTGACATATTGACATATATATGTGTTTAAGGTAAGCAATAATAATAATAATAATAATTTGATACATGTATATATAGTGAAATGATTGCTACAATAAGGTTAGTTAACACCTTCATCCTCACATAATCACCTTTTTGTGTTTGTGATGATAACATTTAAGATCTACTCTCTTAACAACTTTCAAGAATATGAAAGTGAAAGTGTTAGTTGCCCAGTTGTATCTGTCTCTTTGTGACCCCAGGGACTGTAGCCGGACGGGCTCCTCTGTCCGTGAGATTTCCCAGGTTAGAACACTGGAGTGGGTTGTCGTTTCCTTCTCCAGGGGATCTTCCCCACCCAGGACTGAGCTCGAGTCTCCTGCATTGCAGGCAGATTCTTTACCATCTGAGCCACCAGGGAAGCCTTAAGAATATAGCACAGTATTATTGAGTCTGGTTAGCAAAACTTCTTCATTTTATAGCTGAAAGTTTGCACCGACTTTGACCAGCATCTCCCCAATTTCCCCCATGCCCCAGCCCCTGGCACCTACCATTCTGCTATTTTTGTGAGTTTGAATTTTATAGATTCCACATATAAGTGAGAACATATAGTATTTGTCTTTCTCTGACTTAAAAAAAAAATTACTTGGCTGCTTTGGGTCTTAATTGCAGCATGCAGGATCTTCACTTGCCTCGTGCAAGATCTTCTCTTGTGGCTCACAGACTCTGTAATTGCAACTCTCGGGCTTATTTGCCCCTCGGCATGTGGGATCTTAGTTCCTTGGTCAGGGATCAAACCCACGTCCCCTGCATTGCAAGGCGGACTCAATGCGAGGATCCAGTGCAAGGCCACTGGAACACCAGGGAAGTCCCCCTATCTGACTTAGCTCACTTAGTATAATGCCCTTAGGGTCCATCTATGTGTCACAACAGGCAAGGTTTCCTTCTTTTTTCTCTGGCTGAATAATGTGTGTGTGTGCATGTGTGTGTGTGCATGCATGTGCACCATGTTTTGTTTTCCCATTCATCCACTGATGAACACTTACATTGTCTTGGCTATTGGGAGCAATGCTGCAGAGGACACGAGGGTGTAGATATCTTTTTGAGACAGCGATTTCATTTCTATTGGGTATGTATCCAGAAGCGGGATTGCGGGTGGTATGATAGTCCTATTTTCAAGCTTTTGAGAGATCTCAATACTGTTTTCCACAGTGCTACGTCACTTTGGTAGTGTTCGACTCTTTGAGACCTCATGGACCTGTAGCCCACCAGGCTCCCCTGTCCATGGGATACTCCAGGCAAGAATGCTGACGTGGGCTGACATTTCCTTCTCTAAGGGATCTTCCTGACCCAGGGATCAAACCCACATCTTGAGGTCTCCTGCGTGGCAGGCAGATTCTTTACCACCGGCACCACCTGGGAAGCCTGTTTTCCATAGTCACTCCAGCGATTTATATTTCCACCAACAGTGATCCAGGGTTCCCTTTTCTCCACAGCCTCCCACCATTTGCTGTTACTTGTCTCTTTGCTAACACTCATTCTAACAGGTGTGAAGTGCTATCTCATTGTCGTGCGTATGTGCACTCCCCTGATGATTAGTGGTGCTGAGCATCCTCTTTATGTACCTGTTGGTCATTTGTGTGTTCTTTGGAAAAATGGCTATTACATTCTTAGCCCATTTTGGAGTCAGATTATCACTAAATCCGACATGGAGTTATGCAAGTTCGTTATAGATTTTGGATGTTAACTTCTTTCCAGATAGATGATCAGCTTAAATGGGGCAAATTTTTGAAAAAAGAGTAGGTACATGTGTGTGTATGACTGAGTTGCTCTACTGTGCATCTGAAGCTGACACAACGTTGTTAACTATACTCCAAAAGAAAACAAGAAATTTAAAAAGACAATGGTTAGCAAATATTCCCCCCATTCGGTAGGTCGCCTTTTTATTTGGCTGACTGTGGGTTTTGCTGTGCCAAAGTTTTCAGTCTGATGTAGCCTCACTTGTTGATTTTTGCTTTTGTTGCCTCTGCTTCCGTTGTTACATACCAAAAATTGTTGCTAAGACCAACGTCGAAGAGCTCTTTCCCCATGCTTTCTTCTGATAATTTTACCATTTTGGATTTTCTATTTAAATCTTTAATCCATTTCCAGATAATTTTTGTGGGTGGCATAAGATAGGAGTTCAATTTTATTATTTTTCATGTGAATGTCCAGTTTTCCCACCATTTATGGAAGAGATTATCCTTTCCCTACTTGGCTCCCTTATAAAATGTTAGTTGACTTTACATGTGTGGGTTTATCATCTAGGCTCTTGATTCTTTTTTCCTTGATCTATGTGTCTGTTATTATGCCAGTACCATACTGTTTTATTATTATAGCTTTGAAATAAATCAGTAAATATGATGCCTCCAGCCTTATTCTTCCTTCTCAGAATTGCTTTGGCTCATCGGGTCTTTGTGGTTCCTTACAAATTTTAGGGTTTGCTTTTTCTATTTTTCTGGAAAATGCACTGGGATTTTTAAAGAGATTGCTTTGAATCTACAAATGTTTTGGGGTAGAATGAACATTTTAGCAATATTAATTCTTCTGATCCACAAACACAGGATATTTTTCCATATTTGTGTCTTCAATTTCTTTCATCAGTATTTTATAATCTACCATATACTTTCATATCCTTGGTTAAATTTACCTGTAAGTATTTGATTTTTTTTAATGCTGTTATAAATAGTATTATTTACTTCTTTTTCAGGTAGTTCATTGTTGGTGTATAGAAATGCATCTTTTATGGGTTTATTTTTGTATCTACAACTTTACTAAACTCATTTACTAGTTTTAACTTTTTTTTCTTTTTGGTGGAGTCTTTAGGATTTTCTATGTATGAGATTATGTCATCTGCAAACAAAGACACTTTTACTTCTTTCTTTATGATCTGGATGCCTTATATTTCTTTTCCTTGCCTAATTGTTCTGGCTAGGACTTCTAGGACTACACTAAGTAGAAATGCTGAGACGGAGCACCTCTGTTTCATTCTTAGTCTTAGTGGGAGAGCTTTCAGCCTTTCACACTGAGTAGGATATAAGCTGTGGGTTTGTCATATATGGGCTTTATCATGTTGCTGTTGTTCAGTTCCTCAGTCGTGTCTGACTCTTTGCGACCCCATGCACTGCAGCACACCAGGCCTCCCTGTCCTTCACCATCTCCCGGAGCTTGCTCAAACTCATGTCCATCTTGTTTCCATTGTTTCCCCATCTATTTGCCATGAAGTGATGGAACTGGATGCCATGATCTGTTTTTTGAATGTTGAGTTTTAAGCTAGCTTTTTCACTTTCTTTTCACCTTAATCAAAAGGCTCTTTAGTTCCTCTTAGCTTTCTGCCATAGGATGGTTTCATCTGCATATCTGAGGTTATTGTGTTAAGGTATACCCAATTTTTTGAGAGGTTTTTTTAAATCATAAAAGGATGTTGAATTGTACCAGGTACTTTTCTGCATCTGTTTTTAAATTTTTTATTTATTATTTTTTATTGCACTGGGTCTTCATCGCTTTGTGCAGGCTTCCTCTCTAGTTGTGATGAATGGAGCTACTCTCTGTTGCAGGGAGTGGCTTCTCATTGCAGGGGCTTCTCGTTGCAGAGCATAGGTTCTAGGCGTTCGGACTTCAGTAGTTCTGACACACAAGCTCAGTAGTAATGGTTCACTGGATGTTACTCCACAGCAGGTGGACTCTTCCTGGATCAGGGATCAAACTTATGTTCCTTGCATTGACAGGCGGATTCTTATCCACTGCACCACCACACAGGTCCCTTTTCTGCATCCAGTGAGATGATATATGATTGTTATCGTTCATCCTATTAACGTGGTGTGTCATGTTTATTGATTTGTGTATGTTGAACCATGTCTGCATCCCAGACATAACCTCACTTGAGGATGGTGTATGATCCTTTTAATATGCTATTGAATTCAGTTTGTATTTTGTTGAGAATTTTTGTATCTATAGTGAAATTGGCCTACAGTTTTCTTTTCTTGTAGTGTCCTTATCTGGCTTTGACGTCATGGTCATCCTAGTTTGTGAAATGAGTCTAAGAATTCTGTACTCTTCAATATTTTGAAAGTGTTTAAGAAAGACTGCTGTTAATTCTTCTTTAAATGTTTGTTAGAATTCATCAGGGAAACCATCTGGTCCTGGAGTTTTCTGTGTTAAGAGGTTTTTGATTGCTGATACAGTCTCCTTACTTGTTATTGGTCTGTTCATTTTTCTATTTCTTAATGATTCAGTCTTAGGAGGTGGAATGTTTCTAGGAATTCATCCATTTTTTTCTTAGATTATTCAACTGGTTGGCATATAATTGCTCACAGCAGTCTCTTACGATCCTTTGAATTACTGTTGTAATGTCTCTTCTTTCATTCCTGATTTCAGCTATTTGGGTGCTCTTTTTTTTTTTCTTAATTAGTCAAGCTAATTCTTGATGGCTTCCTGACGTCCCTGGTGGCTCAGACAGTAAAGCATCTGCCTACAATATGGGAGACCCAGGTTCGACCCCTGGGTTGGGAAGATCCCCTGGAGAAGGAAATGGCAACCCAGTCCAGTATTCTTGCCTGGACAACGTCATGGATTTTCCTCCCATGGAGGAGCCTGGTAGACTATAGTCTATAGGGTTGTAAAGAGTCGGACATAACTGAGCAACTTCACTTTCACTTTCAGTTAAGCTAAAGCTTGGTCAATTTTATCTTTAAAAAAAAACTATTAGTTTTGATGGTCCTTTTTATTGTTCTTTCTGGTCTTCATTTGATTTCTTTATTCTCCAATCTTTTTTTATTTCTTTCTGCTGATTTTGGGCTTGATTTGTTCCTCTAGTCCGTGAGGTGTGCAATTTTCTGGCAGGGCACAGAGCTCATGGGTTGCCCAGAAAGGGGGATATGAGTAAGAAGACAGGAGCTAGGCTGAGCTAGGATAAAAGTTTTTCTGAGTACTGTGAGGATAAGGACACCTAGAATTTTATTCTTCTTCCTTTCCCCATGCCTTCTCAACTTCTGGGCAGGAGGGTAGGGGGCTCCTGAGCAAGGACAGCCACCAGATTTATTCCGTAGTTCCCAGAGCTTAGGGCAGGCAGTGAGTGGGGCACCTCCCCTAGTGCCGCCTGACCTTGTCCCCCAGCTTAGGGCAGCTTCTCCCTGCCTCTGGGCACCAGGGTCTACAGGATGACAGATGGTGATACAGTTCCCTTGATCACGTCATTCTCATCCACCACCGCAAGTCGTTGACTCCCTGCTTCCACTAGCCTGCTGAGCAAGGTCTCCAGAGTCTCATCCAGGTCGCGCTGAGGCTACATTTAAAGTAACGTGATCAATTTTTCAGGGCTTTGACTAGAGGCACATCTAGGCTGTGGTAGGTCTTTTATGCTGCCTGATGGATAACATCACTGAAGAAGGAAATGGTAACCCACTCTAGTGTTCTTGCTTGGGAAGTCCCATGGACAGAGAAGCCTCACGGGCTACAGTCCAGAGGATCCCAAAGAATCAGACATGACTGAAGTGACTGAGCACAGATAACATCAGACGTGGAATAGATGAGCACAGATAACATCAAACGTGGAATAGATGTTCACCACCTGACCTTCCTCATTCGCTGGCGGATTCTGTACAAAGACGCCCAGAGCCGTGCCAGTGGGGTCATAGTGCAGAAGATAGCAATGCTGGCACAGAAGCTAATCCTCTATTAGACTTAGACCTGAATTCTGGCTTAAGAGCTCAGTGGTGAACACTTTGGGGAACTTGAGAATGCACTTGTGGGTGAGGATGTACAAGATGTTGCTTGATTCTGGGTCAACAACCGGCAACCTGTGGATCTTGTTTTGAATTAATGAAAAGACAGCATGAAACAAGTTGGCATGAGGAGAAATGCAGACAAGTGGTTTAAAGAAGTCCTGTATATACACCTCCTTTCAAGTTTCTATTTTGTATTCTTCCACCTCATAGCTCTGGAACCAAGGCTGATTTATAGTAATAGTGCAGGATACTGATGAAATTGGTGATAATCCACATGCCCACAAGTCCTGGCTTGTTAGTATCCAGAAAGGGGCAGCTTGTATACCTGCAGGGAAGTAGCAAATACAACCAAATTGGAGCTTGTGAGAATCAGGTCATAGCAGCCAGAAACTTTGTAAAGGAAGGATATATGTTGTTCTTGGATTCTGGGGTCTCTCTCTTTTTAAATTAATTTTATTTATTTTTGGCATGCAGGACCTTTGTTGTGGCATATGGGATTTTTTGTTTGGTGTGAGGGCTCTTCCTTGTGGTATGTGGGCTTCTCTCTAGTTGTGGGGCATGGGCTCCAGAACACCTGGCCTCAGCAGCTGCCACGTGTGAGCTCGGTAGTTCTGGCATCTGGCCTTAGCCACCCCATCACATGTGGGATCTTAGTTCCCTGACCAGAGATCGAACCTGCATCCCCTGCGTTGGAAGACGGACTCAACCACTGGACCCCCAGGGAAGTCCTGATTCTGGAGTCTCTTGAGGACGTTCCCTTTTCCAGAGTTGGAAACTCTCAAGAAGTGACCATATCCATTGCAAGAGTCCCTGGCTGGGTTCCTTTGCTCTAGGAACCTCACTTTCTTTTTTTTATTATTATTATTACAAAGGTATTTATTGCTTTGGTGCTTCCATCTTAGCTCAGACGGTGAAGAATCTGCCTGTAATGTGAGAGACCTAAGATCAATCCCTCGCTTGGGAAGATCCCCTGGAGAAGGGAATGGCTACCCCCTCCAGTATTCTTGCCTGGAGAATTCCATGGACAGAGGAGCCTGGCAGACTACAGTTCGTGGGATCACAAAGACCCAGACACAACTTAGCAACTAAACAACTATAATGATAACAAAATAGATAATGTATTTCCTGTGTTTCATGAAGTTAACTAGTTGCTATTATAGGTACAATAAGAATTCATTCTGTTTTCTGACCTCCTGAGACTAATATTTTAAGGTAAGTGTTAGTCATATCGAACTTTTTCTAGAACCCATGGACTGTAGCCCACCAGACTCCTCTGTCCAGGTAAGGAATTATCTATTCATTGAACACAACTCAATAACTGGAGTTGACTAATGATAGACCAGGGAACAGTCAGGCACAGTGTAGTAAATTATGTCTGTCATTTTATAATTCTTAATAATTCAGCTGTCACTCTAGACATTTTAGTGTCTTTGTCTGGAGAATGGAGAGAAATAAAATTTAGGCTGCTATTACAGACAAGGTAAAAATCTGGGTTGTCAGGGGATGGAAAGTCTTCACAGAGAAAACTCTAAAATTGGGTGCCGCATGGTGAGTAAAGTTCACAAAGGTGACACGGGGAGAAAGAGAGAGCATTCTAGACAGAAGGAACAAGATGGACACAGATCACAGATGGAAAATATCTTTGCTGGGAACAGAGAGGCTGCATGCATTTGTGAGACCGTTCAGGAAGGCAGATTGAAGGGGCAGAGTGGGGGCCAGGTAACACGGTATCCTTAAGAGTTAGACAAGCCTGGGACCAGACTCCTGCTCGGCTTCTAATGCAATCTTGAGCAAGTACCTCTGTGATATTCATAATTCCCTATCTGTAAATTCATAAGAACAAACCAGTACCTACCTCCTAGGATTACTGTGAGTTTGAAATAAGAGAGTCCATTTAAAATGCTTATAATGACACTTGATCACGAGGTATCATTTACAGGCTCAGTCAATAGACATGTGTGGTTACTATTGTTAGTGTGATACTAGTAACAATGTGTGTATGGGTATACACACTAATAACAATATTCTTCTATGTGAATCAAGGGACTAGATTATGAAATGGTTTAGAGGCCATGTGTAAGAGCACAGGTTTTTTCTTTTAGGTCAGTGTTTCTAAAATGTGGTCAATTAGTCTATAAAATTAACAGTCCTCAAGCAGCTTCTGTGGCAAAAGCAATGCAAAGATACTTGTTTGAAAATTTTATGAATTTGAAATGGAAGAAAAATTATCAAATACCATTATGTTCTTAATAAGGGTTCACACATAGAGATGGCTCAAATTGGACAGACTCTCAAGGTGTAGTTAAAATGATCAGGGTATAGTTTCTTTTAGTTATATCATTGGAATATTATTGTTTATGTGTGTAAAGTTTGCATTTTTTCTTGTTACTATTGGGTTGTGTTATGACTCTGATTAACAAAAATAGATTAATGACTGAAAAAGTGACTCATTGAAGTGTAAAAGCAATGTTAAAAATAGTACAAAAACTATAATTCAGAAGTGCAGTTAGTGAACAGGATTTCAGGATCTGTTGGAACAAGAGCATCTGTGAACAGGATGAATTCACCCAAGCAGCTGAAAGGGAAAGTGTGAATGGGAAAGGTGGCTATGAATATCTAAAAACAGGATTTTATTGAACCAGGGGTTTATTCTCCTCCTGCCTCCAGTGTGCACTCTGTATTAGAAAACTCTGTCAGAATGCTTTGTGATGCTCTTAGTGGTTTTACATGGTTCCCGAAACAGAATAACCTGGAGACTTCCCTGGTGGCCCAGTGGTTAAGATTCCTTTTTTTTTTTAATGCAGGGGGCACTGGTTCAGGGAACAAAGATCGCACATGCTATGCAGCGCAACCAGAAAATAAGCAAATGAGAAAACAAAATAGAATAACCTTATAGGTCAACCTGGAGAAGGAAACGTCACCCCACTCCAGTATTCTTGCCTGGAAAATTCCGTGGACAGAGGAACCTGGCAGGGCTACAGTCCGTGGGGTCACAAAGAGTCAGACACAACTGAGCATGCTTGCCTATGGGTCAACCAGTGGTTTTTCCTGAATCAGACACAAAATAATATTTTCTGGTATGAAATTGATTTATTTTATTTCTAAATGTGAAGAGGCCAAAACAGTAGCCTCCACAGATGCAAGCCATGCTGGGGCCAACGTGTTTATAAAACTGGCCTCAAACTCGGGACAAATAAAATGCTGGGAGAGGAAGCTAAAGCAGTCATGGGCAAGCCTACTGTCAGGACAGGATGCTGCCCAGCGCAAATGACACACAAAGATGGGGAACTCTTCTTATTGTGCTGATGACAGCCAGATTTTTTTTTCAGTTCAGTCAGCCCCTCAGTTGTGTCCGACTCTTTGCAACCCCATGGACTGCAGCGTGCCAGGCTTCCCTGTCCATTGCCAACTCCTGGAGCTTACTCAAACTCATGTCCATTAACTCAGTGATGCCATCCAACCGTCTCATCCTCTGTCGTCCCCTTCTCCTCCTGCCCTCAATCTTTCCCAGCATCGGGGTCTTTAAAAAAATTTTTTTAATAGTTGAATAATTTATTTTGTTTTATAGTTGAGTAAAACCACAGAAAGGGAAAGATATACTCAATTGAATGCAGAGTTCCAGAGAATAGCAAGGAGAGATAAGAAGGCCTTCTTAAATGAACAACGCAAAGAAATACAGGGAAGCAATAGAATGGGAAAGACTAGAGATCTCTTCAAGAAAATTAGAGATATCAAGGGAACGTTTCATGCAAGAATGGACACAATAAAGGACAGAAATGATGAGGACCTAACAGAAGCAGAAGAGATTAAGAAGAGGTGGCAAGGATCCACAAAAGAACTATACAGGAAAGATCTTAAGGACCCAAATAATCACGATGATGTGGTCACTTACCTAGAGCTCGTCATCCTGAAGTGTGACATCAAGTGGGCCCTAGGAAGCATCACTATGAACAAAGCTACTGGAGGTGATAGAATTCCAGCTGAGCTACGTTAAATACTAAAAGATGATGCTGTTACAATGCTTCACTCAATGTCAGCAAACTTGAAAACTCAGCAGTGGCCACAGGCCTGGAAAATGTCAGTTTTCATTCCAGTCCCAAAGAAGAGCAGTGCCAAAGAAGGTTGAAACTAACATACAGTTGTGCTCATTTCACATGCTAGCAAAGTTATGCTCAAAATCCTTCAAGCCAGGCTTCAGCAGTACTTGAATCAGGAACTTCCAGTTGTACAAGCTAAGTTTAGAAAAGGCAGAGGAACCAGAGGTCAAATTGCCAATTGTTGGATCATAGAGAAAGCAAGGGAATTCCAGAAAAACATCTACTTCTGCTTCATTGACTATGCTAAAGCCTTTGGCTATGGATCAGAACAAACCATGGAAACTTCTTAAAGAGACTGGACTATCAGACCACTTTACTTGTCTCCTGAGAAACCTATATGTGGGTCAAGAAGCAACAGTTAGAACCAGACATGAAACAACTGACTGGTTCAAAATTGGGATAGGAGTACAACATGGCTGTATATTGTCACCCTGCTTATTAAACTTCTATGCAGTGTGTGTGTGTGTGTATGTTAGTCACTCAGTCATGCAGAAATGCTGGGCTGGATGAATCACAAGCTGGAATCAAGATTTCTGGGAGAAATATCAACGTCTCAAATGATGCAGATGATACCACAGAAAGTGAAGAAATTCTCTAATCACAGAAAGTGAAGAAAAACTAGAGTCTCTTGATGAGGGTGAAAGACAAGAGTGAAAAGGTGGCTCAAAACTCAACATTACAAAAATTAACATCATGCCATCCAATCCTATCACTTCATGGAAAATAGAAGGGAAAAAAAATGGAAGCAGTGGCAGATTTTCTTTTCTTGGGCTCTAAAATCACTGAGGATGGTGACTGCAGACTTGAAATTAAAAGATGCTTGCTCCTTGGAAGGAAGACTATGGCAAACCTTGACAACATCTTAAAAAGCAGAGATATCACTTTGCCTACAAAGGGCCATATAATCAGAGCTATGGTTTTTCCAGTCATCACGTATGGTTGTGAGAGTTGGACCATAAAGAAGGCTGAGCACCCAAGAACTGATGCTTTTGAATTGTGGTGTTGGAGACTCTTAAGAGTCCCCTGGACTGTAAGGAGATCAATAGGTCAATCCTAAAGGAAATCAACCCTGAATATTCATTGGAAGGACTGATGCTGAGGCTGAAGCTCCAATACTTTGGTCACCTGATGGGAAGAGCTAACTCATTGGAAAAGACCTTGATGCTAGGAAAGACTGAAGGTGAAAGGAAAAGGGATGAGGATGAGATGGTTAGATAGCATCACCAGCTCAATGCACATGAGTCTGAGCAAACTCCAGGAGACAGTGGAGGACTGAGGAGTCCAGCATGCTGCAGTCCATGGGGATGGAAAGAGTCAGACATGACTTAATGACTGAATGGCAATAACAAAACCATTAGTGGGAATAGAATACACCAGCTCTTTGCATCTCTGTGGTACCCATATGAAAGAGAAAAACATACCTTCTAATTTTGAATTCTCATTATCATTTCATCTAATATTTTTGTGAGATATGATGCAGATTAGAAGTGTATTTGAGGGCATGCTGATGGAGGACCAGTCATGTGTCCAGCAAAGAAAGGTTTGGTATGTCAGCATCAACTTTTTTTGTTTGTTTGTTTATTTTTTGGCTGCCTAGGATCTTGGCTGCCTCTCGTCTCAGAGGATGAGATGGTTGGATGGCATCACCGACTTGATGGACATGAATTTGAGCAAGCTTTGGGAGTTGGTGATGGACAGGGAAGCCTGGCATGCTGCAGTCCATGGGGTCGCAAAGGGTCGGACACGACTGAGCGACTGAACTGAACTGAACTAAATGGGTCTTAGTTGTGGCAGGCAGACCCAGTAGTTTTTGCTTATAGGTTTAATTGACCATAGGGCATGTTGGATCCTACTTTCCCAACCATGTTGGGACCCATGCCCCCTGCATTGGAAAGCAGATTCTTAACACTGGAGCACCAAGGAAGTTCTCGTATCTATTGCTACAAAAATGTACAGTCGCTTCAAACCCTCATCACTTAAATAATAGGAATTTATTAATCTCATGAGTCTGTTGGCCAGTGGAGTGGTTCTTCTCATCTTAGTTAGGCTTACCCTGGTGTCAGTGACAAGATGTGAGCAGGACCAGTTGTGTATTTTGTGGAGCTCAGAGCAAAATGCTTGGCCCCTTATTTAAACATGAAGAATTTTAAAGTAAGAAAACAGAACATTAAACCAAGCATGGGATCTTTCTTACAATAGGACCCTGTGTGACTGCAAAGGCCAAGAGCCACGAAGCCAGTCCTAGCTGTGGGTCATCGTGTAGGCAGCTCTGCTGCCCTCAGCTGGGTTCCTCCATGTGTCTGAGTAGCAGTGTGGCTAGTCTGGGTTAGACTTGGCTGGGACAACAGGGGTAACTCTACTCTGTCCATCTCATCCTTTAGCAGGCTGGCTCAAGCATGTGCATATGGCAAAGAGACAGGAGGAAGGACAGGCAAGCCCAGACATGCAGGCACTTCTCAGATCTCTGCTTTGTCACATTTGCTGCCGTCCACTGGATCACGAGTGGGCTTCCCAGGGGGCACTAGTGGTAAAGAGACCACTTGTCCATGCAGGGAGACTCAGATTCGATCCCTGAGTCCGGAAGATCCCCTGGAGGAGGGTGCAGTAACCCACTCCAGTATTCTTGTCTGGGGAATCCCGTGGACAGAGGAGCCTGGTAGGCTGCAGTCCATAGGGTTGCACAGAGTCCACATGACTGAAGCAACTTAGCAAGCACCACACACGCACACTGGGTCCCAGCAACTGCTATGGCCAACCCAGAAGCAGAGCGGGAGGGTGCTGCCACACTGACAGAGGCGTGAAGAATTAGGGCTGCTTTTGCCTTGCACCTCCCTCGACTACTCAAAACTAGCTGTATCCAAGTGCTAAAATTCCACACTGTCTTATTTACTAAGAGCAGTTAAAATGGTGATCTTCACTAAGTGGTGAAGAAGGAACAAAAATTGTTAGCACCATCAAATCTCCATGACAGAGCATATGTCTTTTCTATGTGTCTTGTGAAGAAATGGGTGGCTTGGACTAAAACTGTTTTTCTACCCTAAAGTGTGCTGGCTGTCCAGGGGGAACATACTCATGTGAAAAACTGAAATGAGGGAGGAGATAAAATGTCTTTATAACACTGATAATGCCAGGACAAACCAGAAACCAGAAATCATCCTTGTCATTACCAGTGTTGTGAAGAAATGTTATCTCAAAGGTTTCCAGAGGATGTCAACATGCCATGGGCAGTAGGTTGAAAATCTCAAACCTCTCATTTCAACCTCATCGGATATTAAGTGCAGAAGATAACATATCAGGAAATTGAACTGTGATGCAGGAGGCTTTGTCAGCCAGCACTGAGTCTTCCCTAACATTGATTTTTTTTTTCCATTTTCTGGAGAAAGACATCTGTGACACTGGGCATATTTAAAAACCATTCATTGTGCCAGAAAACATGGAGAAATTCTTTCCTGTGCTGAACCCAAACAGAAAACTTTAGAAATTTATTTGCAACTGTCATCCAAGTTAAAACATCCAAGGACTTCCCTGGTGGTGCAGTGGTTGAGAATCTGCCTGCCAGTACAGGGGACATGGGTTTGATCCCTGGGCAGAGAAGATCCCACATGCCAACTAGGGCAACTAGGGGCATGTGGGGCAACTAGGCTGGTGCCCCACAGTGAATGAGCTCGAATTCTGGAGCCCACATGCCACAACTACTAAAACCTGCATGCCTAGAGTCCATGCTCCCAAACAGGAAACGCCATGGCAATGAGAAGGCCACGCACGGCATCTAGAGAGTAGCCCCTCCTCCCCACAACGAGAGGAAGCCCATGTACAGCAGAGAAGACCCAACACAGCAAAAAATAACAAACATTTTTAGAAACTCAACCATACAGCCCTTGACGTAACTGCTTATAAAGTTGGCATTCAGGGAGAGACTTCACCACTGTTTCTAGGTATATGTCCCCATCCAAATATACACAACATAGTATGTAGGGCCACCAAGCATTTGCTGCCCCTCATTCTTAACTACGGGCTTCCCAGGTGGCACTGGTGGTAAAGAATCTGCCTGTCAATGCAGGAGATGCAGGTTCAATCCCTGGGTCATGGAGATCCCCTGCAGTACGAAAAGGCAATCCACTCTGGTATTCTTGCTTGGGAAATCCCATGGACAGAGGAGCCTGGCAGGCTACAGCGCATGGGGTCTCAAAGAGTTGAATATGACTGAGTGACTGAGCGTGCATGCATTTGTGGTTTTGCTTTCTAATTTGGTAGAGCAAGATAAATGGCATCTCTCATTAATCCAGATACACATATACATGTGTCTATTATGTCTAGATCATTCAGGTATGACCTAAATCAAATCCCTTATGATTATACAGTGGAAGTGAGAAATAGATTTAAGGGACTAGATCTGATAGACAGAGTGCCTAAAGAACTATGGACGGAGGTTTGTGACATTGTACAGGAGACAGGGATCAAGACCATCCCATGGAAAAGAAATGCGAAAAAGCAAAATGGCTGTTTGGGGAGGCCTTACAAATAGCTGTGAAAAGAAGAGAAGCAAAAAGCAAAGGAGAAAAGGAAAGATATAAGCATCTGAATAGAGTTCCAAAGAATAGCAAGGAGAGATAAAAAAGCCTTCCTCAGCGATCAATGCAAAGAAATAGAGGAAAACAACAGAATGGGAAAGACTAGAGATCTCTTCAAGAAAATTAGAGATACCAAGGGAACATTTCATGTAAACATGGGCTCGATAAAGAACAGGAATTGTATGGGTCGCAAAGAGTCAGACACGACTGAGCGACTTCCCTTTCACTTTTCACTTTCATGCATTGGAGAAGGAAATGGCAACCCACTCGAGTGTTCTTGCCTGGAGAATCCCAGGAACGGGGGAGCCTGGTGGGCTGCCGTCTATGGGGTCACACAGAGTCGGACATGACTGAAGTGATGTAGCAGCAACAGAAGCAGAAGATATTAAGAAGAGGTGGCAAGAATACACAGGAGAACTGTACAAAAAGAGCTTCATGACCTAAATAATCACGATGGTATGATCACTCACCTAGAGCCAGACATCCTGGAATGTGAAGTCAAGTGCGCCCTAGAAAGCATCACTATGAACAAAGCTAGTGGAGGTGATGGAATTCCAGTGGAGCTATTTCAGATCCTGAAAGATGATGCTGTGAAAGTGCTGCACTCAATACGCCAGCAAATTTGGAAAACTCAGCAGTGGCCACAGGACTGGAAAATGTCAATTTTCATTCCAATCCCAAAGAAAGGCAATGCCAAAGAATGCTCAAACTACCACACAATTGCACTCACCTCACACACTAGTAAAGTAATGCTCAAAATTCTCCAAGCCAGGTTCAGCAATATGTGAATCATGAACTTCCTGATGTTCAAGCTGCTTTTAGAAAAGGCAGAGGAATCAGAGATCAAATTGCCAACATCTGCTCGATCATCAAAAAAGCAAGAGAGTTCGAGGAAAACATTTCTGCTTTATTGACTATGCCAAAGCCTTTGACTGTATGGATCACAATAAACTGTGGAAAATTCTGAGAGAGATGGGAATACCAGACAAGCTGACCCGTTTCTTGAGAAACCTATATACAAGTCAGGAAGCAACAGTTAGAACTGAACATGGAACAACAGACAGGTTCCAAATAGGAAAAGGAGTACCTCAAGCCTGTATATCGTCACCCTGCTTATTTAACTTATATGCATAATATATCATGAGAAATGCTGGGCTGGATGAAGCACAAGCTAGAATCAAGAGTGCCGGGAAAAATATCAATAACCTCTGATATGCAGATGACAGAAAGTGAAGAGGAATTTCCCTTATGGCAGAAAGTGAAGAGGAACTAAAAAGCCTCTCGATGAAAGTGAAAGAGGAGAATGAAAAAGTTGGCTTAAAGCTCAACATTCAGAAAATGAAGATCATGGCATCCGGTCCCATCACTTCATGGGAAATAGATGGGGAAACATTGGAAACAGTGTCAGACTTTATTTTGGGGGGCTCCAAAATCACTGCAGATGGTGCTTGCAGCAGTGAAATTAAAAGACACTTATTCCCTGGAAGGAAAATTATGACCAGCCTAGATAGCATATTCAAAAGCAGCGACATTACTTTGCCAACAAAGGTGCATCTAGTCAAGGCTATGGTTTTTCCACTGGTCATGTATGGATGTGACAGTTGGACTGTGAAGAAAGCTGAGTGGTGAAGAATTCATGCTTGTGAACTGTGGTGTTGGAGAAGACTCTTGAGAGTCCCTTGGACTGTAAGGGGATGCAACCAGTCCATCCCAAAGGAGATCAGTCCTGGGATTTCTTTGGAAGGACTGATGCTGAAGCTGAAACTCCCAATACTTTGGCCACCTGATGTGAAGAGTTGACTCACTGGAAAAGACTCTGATTCTGGGAGGGACTGGGGGCAGGAGGAGAAGGGGACTCAGCATTACCAACTCGATGGACATGAGTTTGGTTGTACTCCGGGAGTTGGTGATGGACAGGGAGGCCTGGCGTGCTGGGATTCATGGGGTCACAAAAAGTCAGACATGACTGAGTGACTTAACTGAACTGAACTGAGCTGAAGGATTGATTCCAATTAATAGTATCCTTTTTGCTGATTTGTTATTCCTCACCATTCTACCTTTGCTATTTCAGCTTTCTATCAAAACTCTGGATCTAGTTCTTTTTAGTAAGCCTGGTATACAGCACTATCTAAACTCTTGCTACCTGTTATCCAAAATTCAGGTACCAAGTGTATGTATCCCTTGCTGTATGAACTTGATTTCCAAACTCAATGTCAGGAGATAAATAGGTTTTATAACAGGGGATACTTGAATACTATTAATTTTAAGTTATATATTAATTTTATTATTAAAAATTTTTGTGAATGTTTACTTAAAATTGGAGATTTTCATATGTTCCAGGCAGCTACTAAGTGGTTATTAAACACTGAAAATTTAAGGAACACTCCTTTCCTTTAGGGATCATTGAAAGAGATTTTAAATAGAGGGGAAAATATAGTCATATCTGCATTTTCAGATTATGCAAGAATATAGTGTTGAGTTTGGAAGATGGCACATAAAATGCCATACTGGGGACTTCCCTGATGGTCCAGTGGTTAGGAATCCACCGCCAATGCAGGGGACACGGTTTGTTCCCTGGTCCAGGAAGATCCAACACGCTGCAGAGCACCTAAGCTTAGGTACCACAGTTACTAAGCTCGCATGCCACAGCTACTAAAGCCTGCATGCACAGAGCCTGTGCTCCACAGCAAGAGGAGCCGCTGCAACGAGAAGCCTGTGTTGTGTAACTAGAGAGTAGCCCCTGCTCACTGCAACTAGAGAAAGCCTGCATGCAGCAACAAAGACCTAGCACAGCCATAAATCAATCGATTAAAATAAGTAAGCAAATGAAGGTACCTGTGTTCCCCCTAAGAAACTTGATACTGGCGGACTTTATTCTTTCTGCAAACATTCAGGAACCTACTGAACAGAGCTTGTATTGAGGGTACAAGAATGGAAAGATTGCAATGGGGGTCTATTGTCCCGAGTCCAGCCTCATGGAAGTGACCACTATGCAAACAAATTACCCAACGATTAAATCAAAATTGTGTTGAGTCCTGATAAAGAATCAGGAGTGGCTCTGAGAGGTGGCATGAAGATAGAAACCGTTCTTAGAGAAAGACGAGACAGGAAGGTGAGAGAGGAAGGAGATGAAAGATGATTCCAGTTTTCTGGTTTAGAGCCTGAGGTTATTGACAAAAAAAGGAGGGCGGATTTAAGAGGAAGTGATTTGCCATCTTTTCGTAATTAAGTGATGGGCTGTGCTGTGCTTAGTCACTCAGTCATGTCCTTCTTTTTGCGACCTATAGCCCTCCACGCTCCTCTGTCCATGGGGATTTTCCAGGCAAGAATACTGGATTGGATTGTCCTCCTCCAGGGCACCTTCCCAACCCAGGAATCAAACTCAGGTCTCCCACATTGCAGGAGAGTTCTTGACCATCTGTGCCTCTAAGTGATGGATGTGATGAATTTGGACTGCCTCTGAGATATGCAGGATACTTGTGCAGAAGGCAGGTGTGTATTAAATGTGGAGAGAGAAATCTGAGTTGCAGGTACATATTTGGGGATACAGGACTGGTAGCTGTGGAGACTGACTCAGCTTGTCCACTATCCTTAATAGCTTCTCCTCTGGCCTCAGTCAAGGCTATAGACAACTGTTTCTGCACGGCAAGATATTTTTTTCAACCAGCTTCCATCTCTTAACTTCCACTTTGAACCTCCCTACTTTGGCTTAGTCTTTATTGTTTTCTCTTGCCTTGAATCTATATATTTCCCTTACGGAATTTTGTTTTTCTTTTTGGTTGCTCAACTTCCATTCACCTACTTCTGCTAACAGCTTCTGGGTTTTGCTTGAGGCTTCACCTTCCCCCACCACTCTAATCCTATGTAGTTCTGGTAATACTGATTCCACCCTGAATTTGGGGCAAGAGAGTCTATACCTGGGACAGAGGCCTGGCTAACCAAAGTCTCCTGGTGATAGAGATTACCTCAGGGTTGATCGCATGATCAGAGTAAGAAAATAGAAAAGAGATGCCGTGAAAGCTTTGCTGAGACTTCTGGCAGAAAGTCAGGGGTTCTATCCCTCTTAATGTAAACCTAAAAGGACATAATGGTAACATTTCTACGATAGTCTTATAGCCACAAGGATTTTGAGAACAGAGCAAATACTGTGAGAGGAACATGAGAATGAAGAAGATGGATCTTGGTGATCTTGCTGAATTCCGTCTTTTACTTAGGGAATTGAACCCATTGACATTGATTGTGATTACTGTTTCCCCCTGTTGAATTTCTTTATTTGTATTCTTTTAATACAGTGGTTCTCAGACAGAAGTCTGACCCCATCCCACAGATTCTAATTCATTTGGTCTGGGGTGTGCTCTGGCCATTAGTATTGTTTAAATTAATTTGTATTGGAGTAGAGTTGCTTTACAATGTTGTGCTAGTGTCTACTGTATAGCAAAGTGTATCAGCTGTACATGTACCTCTCTCTCTCTTTTTAAATTTCTTTCCCATTTAGGTCACTACAGAGCACTGAGTAGAGTTCCCTGTGCTATATAGTAGGTTCTCATTAGTTATCTCTTCTATACACAGTATCAATAGTGTATCTATATCAATCCCAGTCTCCCAATTCATCTCAAGGCCCCTTCCCCCTTGGTATCCATATGTTTGTTCTCTATGTCTGTGTCTCTATTTCTACTTTGCAAATAAGATCATCTATAACATTTTTCTAGAGTCCACATATATGTATTAATATGTGATACATTTTTCTCTGACTTATTTCATTCTGTATGACAGTCTCTAGGTCCATCCACATCTCTACAAATGACCCAATTTCATTCCTTTTTATGGCTGAGTAAAGAGCCTCTTGATGAAAGTGAAAGAGGAGAGTGCAAAGTTTGGCTTAAAGCTCAACATTCAGAAAACTAAGCTCATGACATCTGGTCCCATCCCTTCATGGGAAGTAGATCAGGAAACAGTGGAAACAGTGGAAGACTTTATTTTTGGGGGCTCCAAAATCACTGCAGATGGTGATTGCAGCCATGAAATTAAAAGACGCTTACTCCTTGGAAGGACAGTTATAACCAACCCAGATAGCATATTCAAAAGCAGAGACATTACTTTGCCAACAAAGGTCCATCTAGTCAAAGCTATGGTTTTTCCAGTGGTCATGTATGGATGTGAAAGTTGGACTGTGAAGAAAGCTGAGTGCCAGAGAATTGATGCTTTTGAACTGTGGTGTTGGAGAAGAGATCTTGAGAGTCCCTTGGACTGCAAGGAGATCCAACTAGACCATTCTAAAGGAGATCAGTCCTGGGTGTTCATTGGAAGGACTGTTGCTAAAACTGAAACTCCAATACTTTGGCCCCCTCATGCAAAGAGTTGACTCACTGGAAAAGACTCTGATGTTGGGAGGGATTGGGGGAAGGAGGAGAAGGGGACGACCAAGGATGAGATGACTGGATGGCATCATCAACTCTATGGACGTGAGTCTGAGTAAACTGTGGGAGTTGGTGATGGACAGGGAGGCCTGGCATGCTGCGATTCATGGGATTGCAAAGAGTCGGACACGACAGAGCGACTGGACTGAACTGAACTGAACTGAACATCCTATTGCGTACATGTCCCACGTCTTTATCCATTCCCCTGTTAATGGCCATTTAGTGGCCTTTGGTATTTTTAAAGTTGCTCATGTTGTATATGCAGCCAGGTTTGAGAATTCCACATCTAGCAGTCACTCTTGATTTTTTTAAATGTTTTACTATAAAATACTACATGTACAGAAATATAAGATACACAGGAAAAAAAACAAAGCAAGCAAAACACAATTTTATCTTGAGAAATGAAGTATTACTGGTACCCTAGAGCCTCCTGCATGCCCCATTTCAGTTCATCTTAAATCTCCTGCCAAATATCTTCTATCAGTACCTAGGCTTACTCTGTGTCTTCAGCATCCCTGGAGCAATTCAAGCCATAAGCTGCTTTCAAACCCCTTCTTGCCCTCACTCCAATGTTGAAGTCTTAAGAAATTCTAGTTCCAGGTCTTAATTTTTCTCACAGTATACATGTCTACATTTATTTAGATATAGACATAAGTTTTCCTACTGTTTTTATTTATTAATTTTTTAAATTTGGCTGTACCACATGGCATGTGGGATCTAGTTCCTTGACCAGGGATCAAACCCATGCCCCCTGCATTAGAAAGTGAAGTCTTAACCATTGAGCCGCCAGGGAAGTCCTCAATGTTTTTAGACAGCATGTTTCTTGTATCCACCACTCCTTTCCCTAGAATTTGCAGTGTTGGAAGCTGGAGCATTGTTAGTCCAAATGAGAACCTCTGTTCTTATTCCAGGAGCCGGTTTCTGAGATTCTAAGGGATGGGGTAACTGTACTGCCTGACTAGGTAGTACATTTATATTCAAAGAGGACAGGTATTTTCTCCTTCTTAGTAGGTGCTGTGTATTCTTGGGGGCACTGCTCGCCTTCTGCAGCTCCTGGAATTGTTCAGAAGTGTTCTACCTTGGAGGGCTAGCTAGGTAGCTGTGAAAGGGCCAGGCACCAGGAACAGCCTTTCCTCTTCCTCCCTGACCTCAGTCCCTATTGTTTTGGAAGCCCATTAAGAAGGGCTCTGCTTCCCGATCCAGGCCAGCCCTCAAGTTCAGAGCCTTCTCTGCTGCTGCTGCTGCTAAATCGCTTCAGTCGTGTCCGAATCTGTGCGACCCCACAGAAGGCAGCCCCATCCCTGGGATTCTCCAGGCAAGAGCACTGCAGTGGGTGAGCCTTCTCTAGGAAAGTTATTTATTCCTTTGTTCAGAAAGTAGTCCTGGGGTCTTTATCCTGGGAACTTTCTCTGCCTGGAGCTGTCAACTAGAGGGCAGTGTCTGATCCAGCCAGGCCAAATGCAGCCTGGTACTTAATTACCTTAACAACCAAGGGGGGCCTCTTTCCCTCTTCATAGTTGCTTATTCTAATCTTGGATTTCCCCCTGGCTTCCTTGAGAAGAGCTGCGTTTCCTCAGCAGTGTTGAGAATCAAGTTTTCTCTACCCTAGTCTTGCCCTTGTTTGCAAACTTTATAAAGTCTGTCTTACAGGAATTCTTCATCATTTCTTTCTTTCTTTGTAAAAAATATTTATTTGACTGCTCCAGGTCATATTTGCAGCATAGGGGATCTTTAGCTGTGGCATGCAAACTCTTTAATTACATCACTTGGGCTCTAGTTCCCCAACCAGGGATCAAGCCCCAGTTCCTGCATTGGGAATATGGAGTCTTAGCCACTGGACCACCAGGGAAGGCCCTTCTTCATCATTTTTGATTTGATATTTTATACATAAATAATACATATTAAGTATACATAATTTTGTAAGTATGAATAATTTTTTATTTTATCAATAATATTTTTTCTGTCATTTTAGTGGAATTTGGGAGCACGGGAAGTAGATATCTGTGCGGAGAAAATAAAATAGTGCGACTGACATAAGATGGGATCTTATAGGGAGTAGCTGTATTGTTAGCATCTACATTTGGGCCTTAATGCATACAGGAGTATGCTACAGTTACTTATATATATTTTTGGCTGTGCTGTATCTTCCTTGCTCCGTGCAGGCTTTCTCGAGTTGCAGCGAGTAGGGGCTACTCGTTGTTGGGGTGCCCAGGCTTCTCACTGCAGCGACTTCTCTTGTTGCAGAGCACAGGCTCCAGGTGCACAGGCTCAGTGGTTGTGGCATCAGGCTTAGCTGCTCATGGCACATGGAACCTTCTTGGAGCAGAGATGAAACCCATGTCCACTGTAGTGGCAGACGGATTCTAAACCACTGCACCGCCAGGAAAGTCCAGTTGCTTCTATATTAACGAATGCTCAGCTTGCTAAGGGCTTCCCTCGTGGCTCAGTTTGGTGAAGAATCCGCCTGCAATGTGGGAGACCTGAGTTTGATCCCTGGGTTGGGAAGATCCCCTGGAGAAAAGAATGACTACCGAGTGCAGTGTTCTGGCCTGGAGAATTCCATGGACTGTATAGTACATGGGGTTGCAAAGAGTTGGACATGACTAAGTGACTTCCACTTTTACAACTTGCTAAATTTATAAATCTAAAAACCCAATTTTCCCTAAGCCTTTAACATATGACTCATAGATAATATTGTTGTATTTATAAGTCTAGCTTTATCTAAAGTTAATGACTAATTTTCATTTGTTCTTATATCAATGCTAAATTAGCATGTAAATTTGACATAGTAAATTTTCCTAAATATTTAACATCATTTACAAACTTGATTAATAACATTTCTGTAGCTTTGGCATTTTAACCACAGTTACAGATTTGATTCTCTTCAGTGCTTCAAACGTCTGACAAGGCAGACTTATAAATGGAATAAATAAAATTGCTAAGCACCGAAACACTGTTTACAGACCTAATAAATCTGAAGTTATTTACTAATCCAGAAGTTTTTTAACATTCAGTTTTACTCTGAGTCAATCAAATTCTCTTAAATATTTTTATTAAAATCACAAATCTTCTTAAATCAATCAAATTCTCTTAAGCCAACATTCTGCCTACTTCACCTGTTTGTAGCCTGGCAACTGAAGGCAGCAGAGGAAAAACATGCACGATTAAGCTTATTGGTTTTGCTTTAAATTTATGTCCACAAATCTCCAGTAAGTCCCTGGTACTGCTTCTAATATTAAATTTCTCCAATATATTTACTCTCTTGTATTCCCAAGTAGCTTTTTTTTTTAAGAGCAGGGTGGTTATTTATTAGCCTTTTTCACCTTTTAAAAATTATTTCTTTATTATTTATTTTTTTGGCTGCACCATGTGGCTTGTGGGATCTCAGTTCCCCAACCAGGGTCTGAACCCCAGCAGTGAAAGCCCAGAATCCTAACCACTAGGCTACTAGGGAATTCCCTCAAACTATTACTATTTTTAATTATGGCAAAATCATCTAACATAAAATTGACCATCTTAACCACTTTTTCAAGTGTCTCAGATAACTTCACAATTTGTCTCTCCCTACTCTCCGTGGATGATCTCATTCACTCTGTAACTGTAAATATTGGGAGCAATTAGAAAAGAATGATTTTGTTTTCTTCCCGCTGCCAGATTTGCCAGCTTGCCTACATCTGTGCCCTTTTAAGCTGCTCTCTCTCATCTAATAATGGAAGAACTGTTTGTGCCAATCTCTCCACCAAGCCTTGGATCCCGTCCCCCTCACCTGCTCAAGGACTCCGCACCCGATATTATCCCCATCCTCTTCCTCGTCAGCTTTTCCTTCTACTCATCCTCTCCATCAGAATGCCAGAGTGCTGTCTTTAGAAACACAAAGATTGAGTTTTCTTGGGCTTTTCCTTTCCTTCCAGCTGCTACCTCATTATGGAAAAAGTTCCTTCAGAGGCCTGTCCACACTGTTTTCTCACCACTTTGCTCCATATTCTCCGTTCCCTGTGTGCTGAGTCATGTCTGATTCTTTGCAACCCTGTGGACTGTAGCCTGCCAGGCTCCTCTGTCCATGGGATTCTCCAGGCAACAATACTGGAGTGGGATGCCATTCCCTTCTCCAGGGGATCTGCCTGACCCTGGAATTGAATCCTCATCTCTTACATCTCTTGTAATGACAGGCAGAGTTCTTTACCACTGGTGCCACCTGGGAAGCCCCCATTGTCTTTTAAACCTACGCCAATACTGTCCCCAAGCCACGTGCCTTATAGCAGTGGTCCCCAACTCTTTTGGCACCAGAGACTGGTTTTGTGGAAGACAGTTTTTTCACAGACGGGGCTAGGGGATGATTTCAGGATGATTCAAGTGCATTACATTTATTGTGCACTTTATTTTCACTATTATTACATTGTGATATGTAATGAGATAATTATACACCTCACCATGATGCAGAATCCATGGGATCCCTGAGCTTGTTTTCTGCAACTAGACAGTCCCTCTGGGGGTGATGGGAGACAGTGACGCCCAAAGTGTGTTGCTTATGGCCAGTCTACTTTACACTTTTGGTTTGATTTTTGTCACTGTGGAAAACCCTGCTTCACCAAGATAGGATGTTGGAACAGAAGCAGGTTTTCCAGTGCTCTTATGGCGTCTCAGGATATTCCGCCTTGACTTTAATCCAGAATGTGTGGAGATTTGAAGCTGTCTCAGACACGCTTTCAGGCCACCGTCAATGGCCGTCTCAAGCAGTTGGTCCTCTTCTAGCACGGACAAAGGTGATTCACCTGGCTTGTTCACAAATGGGTCCCAATCCATTCCTTCTCACTGCGGGGTCTTATGTGGTTCTCTTCTGAAAGCTGAGATAGGTGATCCGACAGGAGGTGAGCTCAAGCAGTGATGCGAGTAATGGGAAGCAGCCGTAAATACAGATGGAACCTGGCTCTCTTGCCCGCGGCTCACCTCCTGCTGTGCGGCCTGGGTCCTAACAGTCCAGGGACTGGCACCTGGTGGGGACCCCTTTAGAGGACCCTGCTCAGATGCCCCTTTGGCTTTGCCCCCCTCCACAAGCAGAACACAAACCCCTGGATATGCCCCCTTCCTAGACCTCACTCAGGATGCCTAGGACCCTGTCTCGGTGGTCCCACTCCAGTTCCCAGGGCCTGTGAGCGGCTGTTCCCTAAATCAAAGGGGTGCAGTGTGCGTTTCTCCATGTCTCAGAGATGGCTGTTGGCTGGGGAGGAGGGTTGGGGAAACAAGTGTAGGTAAAGTTGGACATTCAGTCTGAAGGGAGGGAAGAAAAAGGGGAAGGGGAGCAGGTCAGGGGCCAAGTTCTCTTTATGCCAGTTCATTCTGATAAGGAACTCAAGGAAGTGGAGGATTCTAAGTCTGAACCTTGCCTGCCAATATATAGTGAATACAATAATATTTTAGTTAGCAGTTTGTTCCATTGGTATTATTTAAATATTTAGATCTGTGACGTGTAGACTTCCACTTGTACTTTTGGCCCCGTGAATGCCCACTCCGGTCGGCCTCGTGAATGCCCACTCCTGTCGGCATGGAAGCTCTCTAGTGAAGGTCACTGATGACCTGCAGTTTGCCAGCCCAGTGGCCACGTCTTCCTCAGCCTCTCCGCAGCTTCTGACACAATGATTCACCTTCTCCTTGGTCTGCCTCCTGTTCCCTCTCCATCCATTCATTTCTTCCTCCTCCTCTTCCCACTTACCCTAAATATGCCCCACAGTTCAACATCACTCCACTTAAATCCTTTCCTTTGTTACCTGAGGTCTCATGTGTGTAAATACCAGCTGCTGCTGCTACGTCACTTCAGTCATGTCTGACTCTGTGTGACCCCCCCCATAATCAGCAGCTCACCAGGCTCCTCCATCCCTGGGATTCTCCAGGCAAGAATACTGGAGTGGGTTGCCATTTCCCTCTCCAATGCACTCATGCATGCTAAATTGCTTTAGTCGTGTCTGATTCTGAGCAACCCCAGGAACAGCAGCCCACCAGGCTCCTCTGTCCATAGAATTCTCCAGGCAAGAATACTGGAGCGGGTTGCCGTTTCCCTCTCTGGTAAATACCAGCTACAGCCTTATAATGCACTCCTCATCTCCCTGCTCATCATCTCCACTTGGGTATCTAAGAGGGACCCCACAGTTTACATATCCAAATTAGAATTCTTGATTTCCCTTACTAAACCTGTCCCCCCTCACCCCAATCCCTCCAATATCTTTCCATCATCCACCCAGATATTTAATCCAAAGTGCTAAATGTTTTTCCTAGTTTCTCATTATCTGACATCCCACACCAATCAACCCATATGGAAGATATTTGGCTCTGTCATCGTAACCTATCTTCAAACTAGTCACTTCTCTTCAATTACACTGCTACCATCCTCTTCTAAGATGGTGTCATCCTTCACCTTTAAGGGGCCTCTCATCTGGCTGGCCTGCCCCATGTTCATTACAGACTATGTCTGTAATGCCATGTCTGCCCCTCCTCGTTACAGACTATGAATTCTTTTGATTTTGTTTGTTTGTTTGCTTTTGGCCAAACCTCATGGGCTTGTGGGATCTTGGTTTCCTGACCAGGAATTGAACTTGGATCCTTGGGCGTGAAAGCACTGAGTCCTAACCACTGGACCACCAGGGAATTCCCAACAGACTATGAATTCTTACAGTAGTTCCAGTGGGCTTTTAAAGATCATAAACCAGACCACATGATTCCCTTGTTCAAAACCTCCCCAAAAATTCCCTTCACATTAAAAAAAAACCCAAGGACTTCATTGGTGGTCCAGTGGTTAAGCATCCTCCTTCCAATGCAGGGAAAATGGGTTTTATCCCTGCTCAGGGAAGCTCAGTTGGTAAAGAATCCACATGCAGTGCAGGAGACCCGAGTTCAATTCCTGGGTCAGGAAGATCCACTGGAGAAGGGACAGGCTACCTACTCCAGTATTCTTGGGCTTCTCTTGTGCCTCAGCTGATAAAGAATCCGCCTGCAATGTGGGAGACCTGGCTTTGATCCCTGAGTTGGGAAGATCCCCTGGAGAAGGGAAAGGCTACCCACTCCAGTATTCTGGCCTGGAGAATTCCATGGACTATATAGTCCATGGGGTCACAAGGAGTTGGACACGACTGAGCAACTTTCACTTTCGGGGAACTAAGATTCCACGTGCCACGGAGCAATTAAGCCCGCATGCTTTGGAGACCACCCACCACAGTTAGTCTCCATATGCCTCAATGAAGGATGCTGCGTGCTGCAGCTAAGACTCATTGCAGTCAAGGAAATTTAAAAGAAAGAAAGAAAACCCAGACTCCTTCCCTATGGTCTTCAAGACCCCACATGACCTGGCATCTACTTTGCTTTCAGTCTCCTCTCTCCGTCGCTTACTCTGTTCCACCTGCCGTGGAGTCTGGAACACACTAAGCTCATTTCTGTTTTGGAAACTATGTTCTGTTTGCTGGGCATGGATGCTTTGCTTCTGTGTGGTTTGCTCCTTCATACATTTTGGATCTCAGTTCAAATACCTCCTCAGAGAACTCTTCAAACTATACTCCCTTTCCGGTCAATCACCTTAACCACGTTTATTTTCTGCAGAGTATTATCAATTACTGCTTAAAAATTGAAGTATAGTTGATTTACAACATTATACTAGCTTTAGGTTTACTGCATAGTGATTTGGTATTTTTGTAGATTATACTCTATTAAAAACTGTTACAGGATAATGACTATAATTCCCTGTAGTATCCCATATATCCTGTTGCTTATCTATTTTATACATAGTAATTTGTGTCTGTTAATCCCATACCCCTAATTTGTCCCTCCTCCACTTCCCTCTTCCATCTGGTAACCACTAGTTTGTTTTCGGTATTTGTGAGCCTGTTTCTGTTTTGCATATGCATTCGTTTGTATTATTTTATAGATTTCATATACACGTGATATACTGCATTTGTCTTTCTCTATCTGACTTATTTCACTAAGCATAATATTCTCTAAGTCCATCCACGCTGCTTGCTGCAAATGGCAGGATTTCATTCTTTTTATGGCTGAATAATATTCCATTGTCTGTGTGTGTGACATCTTTATTATTCATCTGCTGGGGGCACTTGAATTGCTTCCCTGTCTTGGCTATTATAAGTAGTGCTGCTCCTACACTGGAGTGCATGTATCTTTTTGAATTAGCGTTTTTGTCTTTTTCTGGTTATATACCCAGGAATGAAATTACTGAGTCACATGGTAGTTCCAAGTTTTGAGAAAATGTCCATACTGTTTTCCATAGTGATTGCACCAATTTACATTTCCACCAACAGTGTACAGGGTACCCTTTTCTCTGTATCCTCTCCAACATTTAGTATGTGTAAACTTTTTTTAAATTTGTAGACTTCTTGATGATAAGCCATTCTGACAGATGTGAGGTGATATCTCATTATTGTTTTGATTGGCATTTCTCTGACAATTAGTGATGTTGAGCATCTTTTCATGTGCTCATTAGCCATCTGTATGTCTTCTTTGGAAAAATATCTATTCAGGTCTTTTGCCCAATTTTTGATTGCTTTTTTTTTTAATGTTGAGTTGTATGAGCTGTTTATATGTTATGGATATTAACTCTTTGTTGGTCGCATCATTTACAAATATTTTCTCCTATTCTGTGGATTGTTTTTTTTCATTTTGTTGATGATTTTCTTTGCTGTGCAAAATATTTTAAGTTTAATTATTTGCCATTTGTTTAATTTTGCTTTTGTTTTGCCCAAGGAGACAGATCCAAAAAAAATATTGCTATGATTTATGTCAAAGACTGTCCTGCCTGTGTTCTCTTCTAGAAGTTTTATGGTTTCAGGTCTTACATTTAGGCCTTTTTTTAAATTAGTTATTGTTGTTTTAAGATTTTTTTAAATATGAAAGTATAATGGTAAAGAATCTGCCTGCAATGCAGGAGACTCAGGTTTGATCCTTGGGTCGGGAAGATCCCCTGGAGAAAGGAATGGCAACCCACTCCAGTATTCTTACCCGGAGAACTCCATAGACAGAGGAGCCTGGCAGGCTGCAGTCCATGGGGCTGCAAAACGTCAGACACAACTGAACAACTAACACTTTCTATAGCACATTTGCAGAAGCCTTGGAAAATATTGAACAAGGTTACATATAGTTCCACTATATATAACAAATATTTTTTAAGTAGATAAATTAAGATTTCTAGTTGGAGTTTCAATATCACACTCAAAAAAAAAAAGTTAATAGAATGAATATACAGAGAAGTGGGGCTTCCTGGTGGCTCAGATGGTAAAGAATCTGCCCACAAAGCGGGAGAACCCTGCAATGCACAAGACTCAAGTTCGATCCCTGGGCCAGGAAAATCCCCCGGAGAAGGAAGTGGCAACGCATCCCAGTATTCTTGCCTGGAGAATTCCACAGATGGAAGAGCCTGGCGGACTAGTCCATGGGGTTACAAAGATTAGGACAACTGAGTGACTAACAGGAAGGACAGAGAAATAGAAGGATATGTAGACCTGAAAAGCACTATGAACCAATTCAACATAATTAAGATTTATGCAACTTTCACACAACAGTAGCATGCAAATTCTATTCACATTCCCATAAACTGTAAACTAGGAGACACTGGAACAGATCCAGGGACATAAAACAAAGTGCAAAAATTTCGTGGTCTAGAGGTATTGAAATCATACAGAGTCTATTCTCCTATCACTGTGTAGGTCTTTTCTTGGCAAAACTGGAGTATAATTGCTTTCTCTGGAGGAGGAAATGGCAAATCACTAATATTCTTGCCTGGGAAATCCCATGGACAGAGGAGCCTGGCAGGCTACAGTCCAGGGGGTCACGAGAGTCGGACATGACTGAGCATGCACACATAATTGCTTTACGATGTGTTCATTTCTGCTATACAGCAGCATGAATTCATTATATGTATACATATATCCCCTCCTTCTTGAGCCTCCTTCCCATCCTGTTGGGCCTCCCCAGTGGCTCAGTGGGTAAAGAATCTATTCTGTGGATTGTTTTTTTTCATTTTGTTGATGATTTTCTTTGCTGTGCAAAATATTTTAAATTTAATTATTTGCCATTTGTTTAATTTTGCTTTTGTTTTGCCCAAGGAGACAGATCCAAAAAAAATATTGCTATGATTTATGTCAAAGACTGTCCTGCCTGTGTTCTCTTCTAGAAGTTTTATGGTTTCAGGTCTTACATTTAGGCCTTTTTTTAAATTAGTTATTGTTGTTTTAAGATTTTTTTAAATATGAAAGTATAATGGTAAAGAATCTGCCTGCAATGCAGGAGACTCAGGTTTGATCCTTGGGTCGGGAAGATCCCCTGGAGAAAGGAATGGCAACCCACTCCAGTATTCTTACCCGGAGAACTCCATAGACAGAGGAGCCTGGCAGGCTGCAGTCCATGGGGCTGCAAAACGTCAGACACAACTGAACAACTAACACTTTCTATAGCACATTTGCAGAAGCCTTGGAAAATATTGAACAAGGTTACATATAGTTCCACTATATATAACAAATATTTTTTAAGTAGATAAATTAAGATTTCTAGTTGGAGTTTCAATATCACACTCAAAAAAAAAAAGTTAATAGAATGAATATACAGAGAAGTGGGGCTTCCTGGTGGCTCAGATGGTAAAGAATCTGCCCACAAAGCGGGAGAACCCTGCAATGCACAAGACTCAAGTTCGATCCCTGGGCCAGGAAAATCCCCCGGAGAAGGAAGTGGCAACGCATCCCAGTATTCTTGCCTGGAGAATTCCACAGATGGAAGAGCCTGGCGGACTAGTCCATGGGGTTACAAAGATTAGGACAACTGAGTGACTAACAGGAAGGACAGAGAAATAGAAGGATATGTAGACCTGAAAAGCACTATGAACCAATTCAACATAATTAAGATTTATGCAACTTTCACACAACAGTAGCATGCAAATTCTATTCACATTCCCATAAACTGTAAACTAGGAGACACTGGAACAGATCCAGGGACATAAAACAAAGTGCAAAAATTTCATGGTCTAGAGGTATTGAAATCATACAGAGTCTATTCTCCTATCACCGTGTAGGTCTTTTCTTGGCAAAACTGGAGTATAATTGCTTTCTCTGGAGGAGGAAATGGCAAATCACTAATATTCTTGCCTGGGAAATCCCATGGACAGAGGAGCCTGGCAGGCTACAGTCCAGGGGGTCACGAGAGTCGGACATGACTGAGCATGCACACATAATTGCTTTACGATGTGTTCATTTCTGCTATACAGCAGCATGAATTCATTATATGTATACATATATCCCCTCCTTCTTGAGCCTCCTTCCCATCCTGTTGGGCCTCCCCAGTGGCTCAGTGGGTAAAGAATCACCTGCAATGCAGGAGACACAGGAGATGTGGGTTCGATCCCTAGGTTGGGAAGATCCCCTGGAGAAGGAAATGGCAACCCGCTCCAGTGTTCTTGCTTTGAAACCCCATGGACAGAGAAACCTGGAGGGTTACAGCCCATGGGATCGCAAAGAGTGGGACACGACTAAGCACGCGGACACAGCCCATCCAGCTATCACAAGAGCACCGAGCTCTGCTCCCTGCTCTACAGCAGCTTCGCATTAGCTGTCTATTTTACAGGTGGGGTGATATACTGATATACTGATACTGATACTGATCAGTGCTATTCTCAAGTCGTCCTACCCTGCTGTGTCCACAGTCCATTCTCTATGTCTGCATCTGTATTCCCGCCCCTCAAATAGGTTAATCTGTACCATTCTTCTAGATTCCATATATAGGCGTGAATACACAATATTTGTTTTTCTCTTTCTGACTTACTTTATCCAAATGACAGACTCTGGGTTCATCCACATCATTACAAATGACCCACATTAAGGTCTTTAAACCATTTTGAGTTTATTTTTGTGTATGGTGTGAGGAAATGCTCTTATCTCATTGTTTTACACGTGGCTGGCCTGTTTTTCCAGCACCACTTGTTGAAGAGATGGATTTTTTTTCTGTCTTGTATTTTCTTGCCTCCTTTGCCATAGATTAATTGACTATAGGTGCATCAATCACTTTTGAAGTAATATTAATTGTGTGTTTGTTTGTTCCCTGTGCCCATCTACCATCATTAAGGCATAGACTTCATCTGTCTTTATCACCATATGCCTAGTGCTTCCTGTGATAATTCAATCAATAAAATTTCAAAATAAATGTACATTAGATATTAAAATTCTTTTAAGTGTTCCACACACATTAAATAGCATGCAAAAATTACAAATTATCACAAGGACCATAGAAACTCTCTGCTGAACCTAAAGGGCTCAAGCCTGACCTATCTGTCCATCCCTTCTATTCTTGTTTCTACACTTCCCCATGTTTGTGAAGGCACTTGTCTAAGAGAGCAGATTATCATCTTAGGGAAGCTGCGGTTACAAGTTCAGGGACTTCAGACAGGAATTATAAACAGCAACAGAGGAAGTGTGATATACTTTCTAGGGTGGGGCAATATCAGCCCCATTTTAATGACCTTGACCCTCTTTCATAATTACACTGTATGTGATCTGTTTATGGCAGGTACCCAGTTTGTCTCTTTCACCTAGAATTTAATATTGAATTCACAACCTAAGCATCATTTATTTTTCACATTCAGCTATTTTTTTTTAAAAGAAGTCTTATTCTCTACACAACGTTTTCAATTTGTAAAGCTAGAATTCTCTTTCACGTAAATTGCTTTACTTTTTATTCATGAGAATCTGTGCCTTTTTTTTTCTTTGCCCATTCCACTCGACTTGTGGGATCTTAGTTCCTCAAGCAGGGATTGAACCTGGGTCCTAGCAGTAAAAGCACCAAGTCTTAACCGCTGGACCACCAGGAAATGCCCCCTGCCTTCTTTATATCATACTTTGTCAGCTGTTTCATCATGCCGTTGCATGGACATTCCATTTGCTGGTTTTGGGGGGAAATTGTTGCTCTCTGAGTATTTATTTTGCAAATTTCCAGGACTCTTCTTACTGCTGATGGTTTTTTAATGATTCTCCTAGGTTTCATGCAAGGAGAGATGTTTTTGTCTCGCTGCCAAGAGCTATACCTTGTTTTGTCTCCATGGTTTTTTGTTTGTTTTTGCTTGAGCTTCCAGAAAAACAGCAAATGACAGTGGTTGCTCATATCCTGGTTTAGCTTCTGACTTGAAAGAGACGGGTCTGATGTTTTATTGTTAAGTACGATGTTGACTGCTGATCTGAGATTCTTTGATCATCCATTCCTTAATTCATTACATATTTATTGGTCCCCATCCAAGCGCATTGGGTTTGGCAATATATAGGGCACTGAGCGCCTTGGGGAATGCAGTTTCCATGGCATGGTGCCAACAGAAACCAGATTGCAGTGGTTTGCAGAGAGGCATACGATGGAAACCTTCTTTAACACATGCCAAGAGCTTTTATCAGACATGGATGCTGAATTATTTTTTATTATTTTATTTTCATTGAAGTACAGTTGTTTACAATGTTGTGTTAATTGCTGCTCTACAACAAAGTGATTCATTTATACATATATACTTTTTTAATATGAATTTTTTAATGCTCTTTCAGCATTTATTAAATGATTTTTTTCTCATTTGACCTAGAGGGATGATTGAACATATTAATATTTTCATTCATTTATTCAAGAAATATTTGAGTGCTTACTATAAGCCAGGCACTATTCTGTTATTATGATAAGCTGTGATTTTTACAAAATGTAAGCTGTTGTGATATCTTTGCTATCAGTTTGTAAATATTCAGTGGCTTTTTTTTACAATACTAGGATAATTTCTACTTAACTGTGGTGTGTTATTCTTTACATTTTAATCACTAAGTCAAAGACCTTATTATTAATAATTCAAAGGATGCAAAATAAAGACAGAAAGTTCTCATCCAATTTTCCAGGATCCCAAAGGATATTCCCTATTGATAGATATTTCTGGACCTTTTTCTTTTTCAGTTTTAGTAAACTTTGAAAAAAACTCATTTGCAAGCATTTTATGGAGGAGTTTCACATTGCAATTCATGGCTGTGGCGCAGATGTCACAGTGGGAGAGCCACACCTGGCTCCACATCAGGTTGGCATCTCCTGCTAAATGGCACTTTGCTGCAGACCTGCCCCATCTGTTCTGTCTGGGCGGCACGGCATTCCCCACCCGCCCTCCACCCCATCCCCTGCTCTGGGCAAGCTGGGAGCCTTGCAGCAGTAGCCGAGATTCATTTGTTCAAAAGGAATTTACTGAGCACTTATCTAGCTCCGTGGAACTCACATTCCAGGCACGGCAAATAATAAACAAAATATATCAAATGTACAGGATGTTAGATGGTGATAATAAGTATGGAGAGAAAGCACAGAAAGGGGATGGGAAATGTTATTGGGAGAGTTTTGTTTGTTGTTCAGTTGCTCAATCAAGTCCAAGTCTTTGCGACCCTATGGACTGTAGCCCACCAGGCTTCTCTGTCCATGGGGATTCTCCAGGCAAGAATACTGGAGTGGGTTGAAATTTCCTTCTCCAGGGGATCTCCCCGGCCAGGGATTAAGCCCAGGTCTCCTGTGTTGGCAGCCAGATTCTTTACCACTGAGCCACCGGGGAAGCCCTGTTGCAAGAGAGGGAAGCATGATATTGTGGGAGGCTGAGTCTTTGCTGGGAGTTCAGACAGCAGTGGAGAATGGATGATCCTCAGCTACTTACCACAATATCCATGAATCCCCCAAACACCGTGTTGAGCAAGAGAAGCAAGGCAATGAGAGGCGTATTCTATAGAATTCCGCTTATACAGAGCACAGAATCAGAAAGAGTGGCCTGTGACATCAAAGTCAGGTTAGCAGTTATTGCAGAGATGGAGTGTCTAGAAGGAGACACAGTGGGGATTCTGTTAATGGTCTGTTTCTTAATCCAGGTGGTCTTAACACTCAAGTCTTCTGTCTCTCAAAATTCATCAGACTGAACATTTGTAATTATGTGCCTTCTCTGTACAAATATTACATGTTAACAGTTTCTTTCTTTTTTTTAAATTCAAAGTTAGCTGTCTCATGGGTGGATGGTACAACCAGCAGAAGACTCCTCCGTGAAATCTCTTGCTTTGTCTGTTTCCCCCAATACCTGGCACATAAAGGGATTCACCACATGTGTATGTTTGAATGAATAAGTGAATCAGTAAACAAACGCATCTCTATAACCTCTAACTGGTTTTGTACCTGGCTTCCCTTAAGCTAATCATTAGGGAAAACTGAAGCAATAGTTATTTTTGTCATCATTTTTGTGTTTCATTATTATTTTTATTTTTTAGGTTATATTTATTTATTGAAGTATAGTTGGTTTACAATCTTGTATTAGTTTCAACAAAGTAATTCAGTTATATATACATATGTATCTATTTTTTCAGATTCTTTTCCCTTGTAGGTTATTATAAAGTGTTAATATTAAATTGAGTTCTCTGTGCTATACAGGTGGCCTTTGTTTTCTAATATATGACAGTATGTATATGCTAATCCCAAGCTCTTGATTTATCCCTCCCCACCTTCCCCCTTTGGTAACCATATTTTGTGTTCTGCGTCTATAGGTCTGTTTCTGTTTTGTGAATAAGGCCATTTGTGTCATATTTGAGACTCCACATATAAATGATATCATATGATATTTATCTTTTTCTTTCTGACTTACTTCACTTCGTGTGGTAATCTTTAAGTCCATCCGTGTTGCTGCAGATGGCATCATTTCATTCTTTTTCGTGGCTAATATTCTGTTGCATATATGCACTGCTGCTGCTGCTGCTAAGTCACTTCAGTCGTGTCTGACTCTGTGCGACCCCATAGACGGCAGCCCACCAGGCTCCCCAATCCCTGGCATTTTCCAGGCAAGAGTACTGGAGTGGGTTGCCATTGTCTTCTCCATATATACACTATATCACCTTTATTCATTCATCTGTCGATGGACATTTAGGTTGTTTCCATGTCCTGGCTATTGTAAAGCAGTACTGCAATGAACAGTGGGGCTCAGTTCAGTTCAGTCGCTCAGTCGTGTCCAACTCTTTGTGACCCCATGAATCGCAGCACGCCAGGCCTCCTTACCCATCACCAACTCCCAGAGTTCACTCAGACTCACGTCCATCTAGTCCATGATGCCATCCAGCCATCTCATCCTCTGTCATCCCCTTCTCCTCCTGCCCCCAATCCCTCCCAGCATCAGAGTCTTTTCCAATGAGTCAACTCTTTGCATGAAGTGGCCAAAGTACTGGGGTTTCAGCTTCAGCATCATCCCCTCCAAAGAAATCCCAGGGTTGATCTCCTTCAGAATGGACTGGTTGGATCTCCTTGCAGTCCAAGGGACTCTCAAGAGTCTTCAACATCACAGTACAAAAGCATCAGTTCTTCAGTGCTCAGCTTTCTTCACAGTCCAACTCTCACGTCCATACATGACCACTGGAAAAACCATAGCCTTGACTAGACAGACCTTTGTTGGCAAAGTAATGTCTCTGCTTTTGAATATGCTATCTAGGTTGGCCATAACTTTTCTTCCAAGGAGTAAGTGTCTTTTAATTTTATGGCTGCAATCACCATCTGAAGTGATTTTGGAGCCCCCAAAATAAAGTCTGACACTGTTTCCCCATCTATTTCCCATGAAGTGATGGGACCAGATGCCATGATCTTCGTTTTCTGAATGTTGAGCTTTAAGCCAACTTTTTCACTCTCCTCTTTCACTTTGATCAAGAGGCTTTTTAGTTCCTCTTCACTTTCTGCCATAAGGGTGGTATCATCTGCATATCTGGGGTTATTGATATTTCTCCTGGTGATCTTGATTTCAGCTTGTGCTTCTTCCAGCCCAGCGTTTCTCATGATGTACTCTGCATAGAAGTTAAATAACCAGGGTGACAGTATACAGCCTTGACGTATATTGTTTATCACCCTTTTCCTATTTGGAACCAGTCTGTTGTTCCATGTCCAGTTCTAACTGTTGCTTCCTGACCTGCATATAGGTTTCTCAAGAGGCAGGTCAGGTGGTCTGGTCCCATCTCTTTCAGAATTTTCCACAGCTTATTGTGATCCACACAGTCAAAGGCTTTGGCATAGTCAATAAAGCAGAAATAGATGTTTTTCTGGAACTCTGTTGCTTTTCAATGATCCATTGGATGTTGGCAATTTGATCTCTGATTCCTCTGCCTTTTCTAAAATCAGCTTGAACATCTGGAACAATGGGGTACATGTATCTTTTTGAATTATGGTTTTCTCCAGATATATACCCAGGAGTGGGCATGTATTTTTAAAATTATTTATATGAGAGTATAAATAATTTTCTTCTGCTTATATGAGAATAACAAATTCATTCAGCAGACATTCAAATGCTTTTAGGATTTAGAGTCAGGAGATCAAGTCAAATGAGGACAAAAAGTTGTATTGAGTCTGGCAACATGTAGGTTCTTGATGGTGTTGGTGGAAGCAGCTTCAACTCTTGTGCATCTAACAGATACCAGACTGCAGAGGTCTGAGGGGAAATGGGATCTGAGGAGCTGGAAACAGCAAATGCTGACACATACTTCAAGTCCTTTAACTCTAAAAGTTAGGAGTGAATTGTGTGTGGTTGACAGTTTTCTCTTTCAATGTTTGTGAGTGTTTATCATGAAAAAGGAGCAAAACCAGAGCTCATTTACATGCTAATGCAGGAAATCAATAGCCAGGAGTTGTTGTGCAGTCTGACTCTTTGCGACCCCACGGACTGCAGCATGTCAGGCTTCCCTGTCCTTGACCGTCTCCCAGAGTTTGCTCAAAGTCATGGTCATTGAGTCGGTCATACTATCCAACCATCTCATTCTGTCTGTCATCCCCTTCTGTCTTTGATCTTTCCCAGCATGAGGGTCTTTTTCTAGCCAGGAGTAGTTTCATTTGTTTACTTCTGCATTCAATCTGTCAGTCACCCATGCGGTCCGCAACTACTTATTTGTACCTCCTGTATCCGTTCTTGACAGTGGTAAAGAGCAGTGAATAACCTGGACACAATCTCTGCCCTCCTACAGCTTACAGTCTATTAAAGAAGAGGCACTGAAGACATAGGTGTCAGCAAGAATGATGCTGGCAAGACTGTTGAATCCAAATACAGTAGGAGGAATTAGCATAGGCGAGAGACAGCCTTACAGTGAGACAGTGCTATATATCTTTTTTTTTTTTTTTAACAAAGGGATAAGGCTGAAAAATGGATACAAATGTTGCTAAGAAAAATTACTGGTGAAGCAGCATGGTGCATTCCTTTTAGGCAAGAGTGTGGAAAAGTACACAAGATCAGGTGAGACCAGGCAGAGGACAGTAGGCTTAAGCCAGGCTGTTTGCAGGACCTGGATGCTGGATGAGGATCTTAGAGGTACCTAATTCAGCTGCTGCCCACCTTGGTTCACAAATCAAACAGTTGTCAAGGGTGACTCATAAGGCCTGTAAATAAGACTGCGTAGATGTCTGCAGAGTCACATCTGACACCAGGAAGGCAGCAGAGAAGTTAAAAACTGCATGAAGCTTCCAATGAAAAAAATCTCAAAGGAAAAGTCCATACTGGAAAGGAGATGGTTTTTTGACAAGTTTTCTCCTGGAAAAGCCTAAGTATTGATTTTTGTTTTAGTTGAACACTAGCTGACGTCATTGGCCTCCCTATAGGGCTTTGTATTAAAAAATGATTGTGTAACTCTCAGCTTAATGAGAACCTCACAGGATGGGAGGTGTGGAGAGACCAAGAACAACCAGGGAGCCAGTGCTGTTGCTGCTGCTAAGTCACTTCAGTCGTGTCCAACTCTGTGCGACCCCATAGACGGCAGCCCACCAGGCTCCCCCGTCCCTGGGATTCTCCAGGCAAGAACACTGGGGTGGGTTGCCATTGCCTTCTCTAATGCATGAAAGTGAAAAGTGAAAGTGAAGTCGCTCAGTCATGTCTGATTCTTAGCAACTCCATGGACTGCAGCCTACCAGGCCCCTTTGTCCATGGGATTTTCCAGGCAAGAGTACTAGAGTGGGGTGCCATTGCCAGTAGGTCCCTGTTATCCATCTTTCGTGCGATTCCTCACTATTAAAGTGATGAGTTTTTCTTCCTTATGCTCTTTTTCTCCCTTCCCTTCTCTCTTTTTATTTTCAAGGTGGGTGATTAAATCCTCAATAAGTGTAACTCTATTACTGTCAAAATATCAAGTTTGCAAATTATTATTTTTTAAATGTTAACAAAAACAAACTTTCTCTGTCCTTCCCTTGCACTTGGATAGGCTTTCTTGAGTGGGTGAAGAAAGGGATGGAATTAGTTAGCACCCAAAATTGGCCTATGGGTGTGTGTCTTATAGGTAAATCTGTATCACTGGCTGTATTTGGGAGGGAGAAAAAAGAATTCAAAGCAGAGAATCACTAATATGATGCAACCTTCATTTCTCAGGTATGAACACTGAGGCCCAGAGAGGTGATGTGATTTGCCCTAAGCATGCAGCTAGTGGCAGAGCCAGGCCTAGAAGCCAGGTGTCCTGGCTCCCAAGACATTCCGCTGCCCGAGGAATGGAACAGGTAGTATCGGTCACACTGGGGGCCATGGGCCAGTCTTTTCAGCTCAGAGCTGCCTGGGGTTCCAACCAAGGAAACCAGAGGAAGCATCAGCTCAAATTGCTGACCACTGAATGACTCAGGGATGAAATCAAAACGGGGTAAAAGACAGAAGGAAGTTTGACATGTAACCCTCATGACTCTGAGACAGAGTCCAATGGACCGTGTTCCCAAGGCGGCTGTCATCTTCTCAAGGTGTATCTAGCTGACCATATCGTGTCCTTCTTCAAATAGCGAGGTGGTGAGTCACCTTCTGGCCATTCTGATACCTACGCTGTCTCCAGTGCAATTCACAGTGTTAGCACAATCAGTGGCCACTTGCAGAGGACGTTGAGGAGTCAGGGAAAAAGAAAGTGAGGAAAACCAGTTAGCAGGCTTTCGTAGGGATCTAGGAGGGAGAAAATAAGGAAAGGCTGGCTGGTGGAATCTGCTGGATCAGAGTGATATCGCCTGGGTTAGTGGCTGGGAAAACTGGCCAGCAGTGATAGTGGAAAGGTGGACAAAAACTGAAATGTACATCAAAATGGGGAGGAAGAGAATTCCTGCTTTCATATGTCATCGGATGTTCTTAAGACTAGCGTGGATAAAACCAGAACTACCTATGATGCTATAAGTAAGATTTATTCTGTGTACTATATATAAACCTGGGTACTGGTCACTGTTAATGTGTATTGACCCCTCTGAGGAGTCTTAAGTCATAGTTTCCTTTTCCTTTATTGTGGTTATTTATGGAGTACCTACTATGTGCCCGGTCCTTTTCTGAGTACATGGTACACATCAAGTCTGGTAAACGTTGAATACTCTTGTCCTCATGGAGCTCATTCAGAGAAAAGTGGACACAGAAGTCATCCTCTTGGGAAAAACAACAGGCAAAGACAGCTGTGAGAGAAATAACTCATTGAGATGGTATTGATCCAAGTAGCAGCCAGAAAGAATAGGGTGAGTTTTACTGGCTCCCTCAGAGAAAGGTTTGTTTTTTGGTTTTTTTTAGTTTTACTATTTCCTCTCTGATTTGGATCCTTTTTATATCCTTATCTTGCCTAACTGCTCTGGCTCTGGAGTGCAGGAGACCTGGGTTTGATCCCTGGGTCAAGAAGATCCCCTGGAGAAGAGAATGGCCACCCACTCCAGTATTCTTGCCTGGAGAACATCATGGACAGAGGAGCCTGGTGGGCCACAGTCCACGGGGTCACAAAGAGTCAGACACGACTGGGATACTTCCACTATGACATTAGTCCTACATTGAACAGGAGTGGTAAACTGGGCGCCCTTATCTTGTTTTTCGCTCTTAGAGCAAAAGCTTTCAACTTTTCACTCTCTCTCTCTTTTTTATTTTTTAATTTTTATCAGAGTATAGTTGCTTAATAATGTTGTGTTAGTTTCTGTACAGCAAAGTGAATCAGCTATCCATGTGCATATATCCCCTCTTTTTTGGATTTCCTTCCCATTTAGGTTACCACCCATCACTGAGTAGAGCTCTCTGTGCAATACAATAGGTTCTCATTAGTTATCTGAAAGATTGTCTTCTAGGCAGAGAGGACTGAGATAGTAGAGTTGTCTGGATCTGCCCAGTGACTGTGATTCTTGCAACTCCTGACAGGACCAGACACCCAGGTATAAGCTGCGACACAGGAGACACGTGGGGAAGGGGTCTGAGCCAAGGCCAAGTGAGGAGGTTCAGATGTGCAGACAGAACAGAGTGTTTGGAGGAATGATCGTTCACGTGGGTAGTCAGACTTCAAGAAACCAAGGAGTTTTGTCACTGATGATTTCAACACAGGAGCGTGGGGAGCAAGCTATGGGAAGTCTGGGAGCATCCGAGATCCGGCTAAGTCAGATAAAGGGTGAGCGTCGGTCACGGAACTGAAAGCAGGGCTGTGGCCACTGAGCTGAGATTTGAGGAACATTTCCCACCTCTGGGAGGAGCAAACAACATCCCAAGCAAAGCGCTGACACAGGGACTCAGGCCCAGGAAGGAGGAACGGAGATGACATGGGAACCAGAGCATAAAGTAGGGGCTTGGTCACAGGAGCCCAGCTATTAGCTGGACCCTTCATCAGACCTGGCGTGATAGCCTTGAACCTTTAAATCTCTGAGCATTAAGCCTCCATCCCACTGATGCACAGGACCTAGCCTTTAGAGAATGTGTTGTATGTAATATATTATCAGTTCAGTTCAGTTACGTTCAGTCACTCAGTCGTGTCCGACTCTTTGCGACCCCATGAATCGCAGCACGCCAGGCCTCCCTGTCCATCACCAACTCCCAGAGTTCACTCAGATTCACATCCATTGAGTCGGTGATGCCATCCAGCCATCTCATCCTCTGTCGTCCCCTTCTCCTCCTGCCCCCAGTCCCTCCCAGCATCAAAGTCTTTTCCAATGTAAGATGAGGGAACAGGAAATGGGCACCATCTCCCTTCCCCCACCCCCACCAGGATGGAGGGAGAAGGTCGTGTCTGTTGCTTCTTTTGTCAACAGCAACCCCCATTAGTGCCTCCTTGGTTGCCATGGCATTGTATGGTTCCAGAGTCCTTTTTCTTGAATTAACCCAAGTGCTTACTCCAAGACTCCAAGGATGGGTTTCTTAGCAAGACTACTGGTTAGGGCAGGCACAGAGTCCTTATCTGCATCTTACTTAATCTTTGTGTGTTTCTTTCAGCTACCACCCCACCCACCCTCGTGCTTAGTCTCAGCTCATTCTCCAATCCGCGTTCCTTCTGTTTCCATCTCCCTGGCTTCCACCTTTCTTGCTTATTCCCTGTTTGGAGATTTAGCTCTCTCTTCACACGGCTTGGTGCCATCTTTGCCTGATTCTACACTTTCCTCCAGCTATGCTTCTATAGTGGACATTGTGTTTGATTCTCCAACCCACCCTCATTAGTAGCAGCAAGGCAGTTTGGTCCACACTCTGCCACAGATGCCATGTTAAGGTTGACTTCCAAACAATCCTTCTGTCTCTGCACCACTCAGCCCAGAATCCAAGTCCCAGGAGTAAGCATCTGACAGCCCAGGTTCACGGCTCCTTGGATCAGGTTCCATGGGTTTCCGTGGTGTGGGAGCTGAGAGAGGAGGCAGCTGCCTTCAACTGCCCTCTGGTCAGACCTAATCACAATGGATAATTCTCTCGGTGGTAAACTGGTGGTAATCAGAAGGGAGGAATTCTAATCATTGCTGCCCAATAAATAATAATGCAAGCCACATATGTAATTTTAAATCATCAAGTACCACATTGAAAAAGGCAGAAACAGGTGAAATTAATTTTAATATTTTATTTAACCAATATTTCCAAAATATCATTGTGTTGACATATAATCAAAATATTAAAAATTTTTGGTAAGATATATTCTTTTTAAAAGTTTTGTTTCATTGAAGTATAGTTAATTTACAATGTTGTGTTCGTTTCTGATATGAAACAGAGTGATTAAGTTGTACATATATGCATTCTTTTTTATTATGGCTTATCATAGGGTACTGAATATAGTTCCCTGTGCTATACAGTGGGACTTTGTTGTTTATCCAGAAATGTTCCTGTCTTTGGAATTCAGGGTGTATTTTATCTCACAGCACAGCTCATCCACATGCTACATTTATATTGGAAATATTTGATCTATGTTTATATTTGGGGCTTCCCTGGGGGTTCAGCTAGTAAAGAATCCGCCTGTTAATGCAGGAATGAAAGTGAAGTCACTCAGTCGTGCCCGACTCTTTGCGACCTCGTGGATAGTAGCCTGCACCAAGCTCCTCCGTCCATGGGATTTTCAAGGCAAGAGTACTGGAGTGGGTTGCCATTTCCTTCTCCAGGGGATCTTCCTGATCCAGGGATCGAACCCGTGTCTCCTGCATCGTAGACAGATGCTTAACCGTCTGAGCCACCAGCTCAGAGGTGGAGACTTGAGTTCAGTCCCTGGGTTGGAAGATCCCCTGGAGAAGGAAATGGCAAACCATGCCAGTATTCTTGCCTGGAAATCCCCATGGACAGAGAGGATCCTAGCAAAAACAAAAACAAAAACTAGAAACACATTCCCAAGTTCTTCCAGACCTGCTTAAAAGTTATCCAATTACTGAATCCAATACCAAAAATCATTTGCCTTTAATATTCACCTCCACATTGACAAGACAAATAGATCGTTATTAGGAGAATTGTTTGAAGCAAAAGCTTATCAGGTTTGAAGCTATGTTTGTCCGAGTTATGTTAATACATTGTCTCTTGTGTCAACTCAGTAATATTAAGATGGAATGTGAAGGAGTATTGCACAAATTGAAAAGTAAATCTAAATTTATTCTTCCAATTTTTGGTAGGTTTTGCAGATAATATACATAATACTGCTTATCATTTATAATATTTTATATGTTGATTCATATCATTAAAAGGTATAAAAATTGTTGTTGATTTACATTATAAAAAGTTTCCATTTAGTGTTAACCGTTGTACTTTTCTAACTGGGTTACAAGGTAGCTTTTTCTCTTTACTTAGAGCTTCAGTGCATCTCATTCATACCCACTGTGATATCAGTAAGAAAACTTAAATCTCATTGCCATTTTTTATCTTTGATTCCTAAGTATTTGGTAAGAGTTTCTTCTGTTTCAAGAAAATCTTGAGTTGGAATTGACAGTACGGTAAATCTCTGTAAAATTCTCCTGTGACTCAACCCACGAACATAGATTAGGATACAAGATCATATTTATTGCTTTTTATTTCTTTCCATAAACTTTGGAGACTTGAGTTCAGTCCCTGGGTTGGAAGATCCCCTGGAGAAGGAAATGGCAAACCATGCCAGTATTCTTGCCTGGAAATCCCCATGGACAGAGAGGATCCTAGCAAAAACAAAAACAAAAACTAGAAACACATTCCCAAGTTCTTCCAGACCTGCTTAAAAGTTATCCAATTACTGAATCCAATACCAAAAATCATTTGCCTTTAATATTCACCTCCACACTGACAAGACAAATAGATCGTTATTAGGAGAATTGTTTGAAGCAAAAGCTTATCAGGTTTGAAGCTATGTTTGTCCGAGTTATGTTAATACATTGTCTCTTGTGTCAACTCAGTAATATTAAGATGGAATGTGAAGGAGTATTGCACAAATTGAAAAGTAAATCTAAATTTATTCTTCCAATTTTTGGTAGGTTTTGCAGATAATATACATAATACTGCTTATCATTTATAATATTTTATATGTTGATTCATATCATTAAAAGGTATAAAAATTGTTGTTGATTTACATTATAAAAAGTTTCCATTTAGTGTTAACCGTTGTACTTTTCTAACTGGGTTACAAGGTAGCTTTTTCTCTTTACTTAGAGCTTCAGTGCATCTCATTCATACCCACTGTGATATCAGTAAGAAAACTTAAATCTCATTGCCATTTTTTATCTTTGATTCCTAAGTATTTGGTAAGAGTTTCTTCTGTTTCAAGAAAATCTTGAGTTGGAATTGACAGTACGGTAAATCTCTGTAAAATTCTCCTGTGACTCAACCCATGAACATAGATTAGAATACAAGATCATATTTATTGCTTTTTATTTCTTTCCATAAACTTGTGATGAGTCACAGCATTTCAATGCAAACACTGAAAATTTTTAACAACTGTATCCATAACACTTTCCATAGAATGTGCTTCTGAAAGGGAAGACAAATATTTTCAATATATATCATACAGTGGGATAAAGCAATAAGGAAAATATCATTCTCTTATTTTGAAATTCTAGTAAATCCAGATTTTTAACGTAGCTGGAGTACCATCTGTTATGATAGAAGCTAATTTTTTTCATATCTAACTGAAATTCTTTATCGGATGTCAAAGATTCAAAAATTCTAATTGGCAGCTTTTTAAGCCATGAATTTACAATGTTTCTGTACAGATTTGGAAGACCTTTAAGACTCATTATACCCAAAGTAGTCACTGGGCAATGTCTCGTGGCATGACTCAGCTAAAATTTGCTATTTTTCAAAATTTGAATTAATTTCTCTTTGATAAGTTCTTTTATCTATGAGCATTTGATAGCTTAATTGAAAACTGCTCACTTGTTATAAAATATCTTTTTAGTTTCCTCTTCATAATTTCCTAATAAAATTTTCACAATTGAAAAAATAATTTCTTCTACCATCTTTACATTGAAAATTGTGTGTACGTATATGTGTGCAATTTTTAAAGTTTTTATTTATTATTTATGGCTGTGCTGGCTCTTTGTTGCCGTGACAACCTTTTCTCTGGTTGTGATGTACAGGCATCTTTGTGGTGGCTCCTCTTGTTGCAGAGAAGGGCTTCAGTAGTTGGAGCACATGGGCTCAGTAGTTGTGGGATGCAGGTCAGCTGCCCCATGGCATGTGGAATCCTCTTGAAGCAAGGGTCAAACCATGTCCCCTGCATTGGCAGGAGGATTCTCAACCATGGACCACCAGGGAAGTCCTGCCTCACTGATTCTTTTCTAAATGTTGAAAGAAAACTTCTTATCAAAAGCAACTCTGTATGTGCAGAAAATGCCTCAATATTTTCTACTTTATTATTTTTAAAAATGTTTGCTTCACAATAACACAGCATTTTCATTTGGCTCTGCCATAGCAAATTGCAACTGACCATCGTGAAATTTGTGGCGTTATCCTCTTCCAGTCCCTTTTTTCGTTACTATTCTGTTTGCTCGCTTCTGCAGCTCCATTGGATCATCAGTGTAGGCCTTCATTTTATACATTAAAAATTGATTTGTATGTAGAAAAATAATTGACTTATGCTTAATACATGTTGTTGTTCAGTTGCCCATTAGTGTTCGACTCTTTGCGACCCCATGGACTACAGCACACCAGGCTTCTCTGTCCATCACCAACTCCCAGAGCTTGCTCAAATTCATGTCCATCGAGTCAGGGATGCCATCCTACCATCTTCTCCTCCTGCCTTCAGTCTTGCCCAGCATCAAGGTCTTTTCTAATGAGTCAGCCTTTCAAATCAGGTGGCCAAAATGCTGGAGTTTCAGTTTCAGCATCAGTCCTTCCAATGAATATTCAGGGTTGATTTCCTTTACTGACTGGCTTGATCTTGCAGTCCAATGGACTCTCAAGAGTCTTCTCCAACACCCCAGTTCAAAAGCAATTATAATTTAAAAGGTATCCTATCCATATAAACTATTCCAGTAAAAACATTACAGTGATTTACTTCAGAGCACAGAAAAAAAATCGTTCAAACTGAAACAGTCCCCCAGAATCCACAAACAACAAATGTTGCAAAGGGTATGGAGAGAAGGGAGTCCTCCTACACTGTTGGTGGGAATGTAAATTGGTACAGCCACTATGGAGAACGGTATGGAGGTTCCCTAACAATCTAAAATTAGAAAAAAAGAATCTAAATTAAAACTACCATGTGACCCTGAAATCCCACTCCTGGGCATATATTTGGAGAAAAACATGATTGCACCCCAGTGTTCATTGCAGCACTCTTTACAATAGCCAAGACACGGGACCATCCTAAATGTCCATTAACAGAGGAATGGATAAAGATATGGTACATCAGTTCAGTTCAGGCGCTCAGTCGTGTCCAACTCTTTGCGACCCCATGGATCGCAGCACGCCAGGCCTCCCTGTCCATCACCAACTCCCGGAGTTCACTCAGACTCACGTCCATTGAGTCCGTGATGCCATCCAGCCATCTCATCCTTTGTCGTCCCCTTCTCCTCCTGCCTCCAATCCCTCCCAGCATCGAAGTCTTTTCCAATGAGTCAACTCTTCTCATGAGGTGGCCAAAGTACTGGAGTTTCAGCTTTAGCATCATTCCTTCCAAAGAAATCCCAGGGTTGAGCTCCTTCAGAACGGACTGTTTGGATCTCCTTGCGGTCCAAGGACTCTCAAGAATATTCTCCAGCACCACAGTTCAAAAATATCAATTCTTTGGCGCTCAGCCTTCTTCACAGTCCAACTCTCACATCCATACATGACCACTGGAAAAACCATAGCCTTGACTAGATGGACCTTAGTCGGCAAAGTAATGCCTCTGCTTTTGAATATGCTATCTAGTTTGGTCATAACTTCTCTTCCAAGGAGGAAGCGTCTTTTAATTTCATGGCTGCAATCGCCATCTGCAGTGATTTTGGAGGCCCCCAAAATAAAGTCTGACACTGTTTTCACTGTTTCCCCATCTATTTCCCATGGCACGATGGGACCAGATGCCATGATCATCGTTTTCTGAATGTTGAGCTTTAAGCCAACTTTTTCACTCTCCTCTTTCACCTTCAGCAAGAGGCTCTTTAGTTCCTCTTCACTTTCTGCCAGAAGGGTGGTGTCATCTGCATATCTGAGGTTACTGATATTTCTCCCGGCAGTCTTGATTCCAGCTTGTGTTTCTTCCAGTCCAGCGTTTCTCATGATGTACTCTGCATAGAAGTTAAATAAGCAGGGTGACAATATACAGCCTTGACATACTCCTTTTCCTATTTGGAACCAGTCTGTTCCATGTCCAGTTCAAACTGTTGCTTCCTGACCTGCATACAGATTTCTTAAGAGGCAGGTCAGCTGGTCTGGTATTCCCATCTCTTTCACAATCTTCCACAGTTTATTGTGATCCACACAGTCAAAGGCTTTGGCATAGTCAATGAAGCAGAAATAGATGTTTTTCATATGCAATGGAATAATACTTGGCCATTAAAAAGAATGGAATAACGCATTTGCAGCAACATGAATGGACCTAGAGATTGTCCTACTAAGTGAAGTAAGTCAGACAGAGAAGGAGAAATGTTGTATGACACCCGTTATATGTGGAATCTTAAAAGAAATGGTACAAATGAACTTACTTACAAAGCATAAAGAGACAGATTTAGAAAACAAACATGATTGCCAAGGGATAGGGATAGTTAAGGAATTTGGGAAGGTCGTGTATACATTGCTGTATTTCAAATGGATAACCAACAAGGACCTACTGTATAGCACGTGAAACTCTACTCAACGTTATGTGCCAGCCTGGATGGGAGAGGGTTTGGGGGGAGAAGGGATACAAGCATATGTATGATTGAGTCCCTTTGCCGTTCACCCGAAACTATCACAACATTGTTAATCAGCTATACCCCAATATAAAATAAAAAGGTTTAAGTTTGAAAAAAATAAACAGAATCAATCCATATACACCAATTAAATAGTGATACATTTATATGTTATCCAAGGAATGTGCACAAGTGGCCTACCTATAACAGCACACTGCTGCTAACTGCTAAGTCGCTTCAGTCGTGTCCGACTCTGTGCGACCCCATAGACGGCAGCCCACCAGGCTTCCCCGTCCCTGGGATTCTCCAGGCAAGAGCACTGGAGTGGGTTGCCATTGCTTTCTCTAATGCATGAAAATGAAAAGTGAAAGTGAAGTCGCTCAGTCGTATCTGACCCTCAGGGACCCCATGGACTGCAGCCTACCAGGCTCCCCCATCCATGGGATTTTCCAGGCAAACGTGCTGGAGTGGCGTGCCATTGCCTTCTCTGACAACAGCATACACGTGCCCTATATTATAAAAATAATATTTTATGCAATGCAGTTATTTGTTTGCCCTCCTGAAATTCAATGTAACAAAAAAATCTGTTTTTCTGATTTAGTTTTGAAATTTTAAATATTAGGTAAAGCTAAAAATTTATTTCAAGTGCTCACTGCCTATATGTGGCTAGTGGCTACTGTATTGGATAATACAGCTCCAGAAAGCAAAACAGCAACAATAAACGGAACGATTCCATTGTTCAGAATGGAATGGAAAAGAAGTGCTGTGCATGTGCCCAGGAGGGCATGTAGAAGGACGTTCTGGCAACATTATAAACATTGTTTACAGTGGCCACCAACCAGAAAAACCTTATATCCATCAATTGGGTTATGGCCAAAAAAATTGTGATGTATCCATTCTAAGGGATTTTGTGTCACAGTTTAAAATAGATCTCTGATTAGGTTTTAAAAACATATCACTAGGTGGGGAAACAGAAAAAGCAAGCTGTTCAATGTGATGTCATTTAAAAAAAAAATACCACATTTAAAAATTGATTAAATAGATAGCTCAAGGTAGATTCACACCAGGTGGTTACTTCTGTATTTCTGTGGAGGGAAAGAGGAAACTTAGGCTAATTTGGATTTAATAAGAAGAATGCATTCGTGTCTTACTCATCTAACTAAAACTAATTTGGAGAAAAGATCTTAAGAAAGGGGAAGTCTTGACAGAAGTGGGAAGATGAACAAAGACATCAATTAAATAGAATTAACAGAAATATAGATTATATGGTGTCTAAATAAGTGTAATCACATGATTATAACATTTAATGCATAAGTCAAAAGTAATGCTTCAAAAAGAAGATATACAAATTATATAGTGGCCCTCGTGTAAACTGAAAATGGGAAATGCCAAACAGTGATTAAAACTAATTTACGTGGCTTGCCTCCACCAGCATTTTGGCAAACATCCAGGTTATGTATCACGTGCTGCTATTGCATTAAAGCCCCCAGACCATAGTCCCAAACTGGCATCCAGCCCCTTGACCCCACCAACATTTTCCAACACACCAATTGTTCTTCTAGTTCCTATTTTCATAGCTACTGTTCTTTTTCTCCTGCTTCCTTTGTTTCTTAAATATAGATGTTGATTCAGTGGCAGTTAGGATCCAGACAAGTGGTGATGAGATCAAACAACATAACCTTCCTCAGGAAAGAGAGAGGGAGAAAAATCAAAGTGTTTGAGATCTCAATTTGCCCTTCTTTACCATAGAGAACCCCAATTTCTCATTAATAAATACCCCTGGGCTAGGTTTTTTTTGTTTTTTTTTGTTTTGTTTTTTTTTTTTTGCCTCTCCATAGATCATATTTACCCTCCAGGTCCTAGAGGACATGGATTGATTAATGTAATCCTGATCCCAAATTTCCCCGTGACCTGCCTGACACTGATTGCGTAAATAGATTAGTCGAGAAAGACAGTAAAATCAGCAGAGAGGCTTGGGAATCTTCCTGAACTTTGTGTAAAAATGTCCTGAAATTGGAGCTTCTTGGGAGCATTAGCATCAAACCCTGTCTTAAACTGAAATCACATTCCACTTCCCTAAGATCACAGCCTTTCACTAAGACAGGATTATGGAAACTCTGAACCATTAAACTGAAATGAATAAATCTATAAAAAGTCGAACAATAACACCAACAAAGGCAGCATGATTCATCTTGCAAATGACAAGAAGAAAAAATAAGGGAGCATTAACTTTAGAAAGTATAAAACATGATGACAGTGATAAGACCTAACAGAACAGTAATGAAAAGACTTAACCAATCCCATTAAAAAACAAAGCCCTTTGAGATGAGATTTTAAAAATCTAGTTACATCTTGTTTCCAAGAGACAAATCTATAGAAAGTGAATCCAAAGTGTTAAGCAAAAAAGGAGATGGAGTGATCTAAAAATACATCCGATATACAAAAACAAAGGAAACAGAACAGTAATAAATTTGAGGAAGGAGGACAAAAAACCATTTTGGACCAAGTATTATTTTATGCAGAAGGTACAATCCTCCTAAAAGATAATATTTGTTAACACTTATAAGATCAAAGGCAAAGCACTGCAGAAAAAAAAATGATAGGAATTGTCAAAGAAAATGAGACTGCTTTGTGGTTTTAAATAGTTTCCACTATAATTGCCATTTATTTCTATAATATGACTTCGCTGAGTCCCTTGGACAGCAAGGAGATCCAACCAGTCCATCCTAAAGGAGATTAGTCCTGAATATTCACTGGAAGGACTGATGCTGAAGCTGAAACTCCAATACTTTGGTCACCTGATTTGAAGAACAGACTCATTGGAAAAGACCCTGATGCTGGGAAAGATTGAAGGTGGGAGGAGAAGGGGACAACAGAGGATGAGATGGTTGGATGGCATCACTGACTCAATGGACATGAGTTTGAGTAAGCTCCAGGAGTTGAAGATGGACAGGGAGGTCTGGCATGCTGCAGTCCATGGGGTTGCAAAGAGTCAGACATGACTGAGTGACTGAACTGAACTGAACTGAAGAAGAAAAGTCTTACAAGAACTTTTCTTGACTCTAAGACAACATAGAGTTTATATGCTATCTGGATTCATTATAATTACATCAGTAAGAAAGATTAACTTCCTGTGATAAATGTAGTTTACAACATTGAGGAAACAAGCAAAATTATTTACAACAAACACTCTAGCAAATGCCATTTCCTGTATCAAATGTTTAATTTTTTAAGATTTTAAATTAATGGTCCTTGGGACTATTAAAATGAATCTCTGAATTTAAGAAAATTCTTTGCCTTTTAAAGTTATCAAACAGGCAAAAACTTACTTTTATAATGACAGAAATTTATAAAGTTACATATTTAACTTAATTTTAACACTAGCATGTAAATATCTCTTTAACATGTTTTTTAAAAAGCCAGTGTTTGCATTCTCAAAAGAACTGGACTTCACATTTTTTCTATCTTAGAGCTTTTAGTTAAGTGTGATTGAATTTATTACCTCAAATTTAAAACA
>SJYC01043396.1:0-19603 GCA_006408675.1 Madoqua kirkii
TGGCCAGGATGGACGATTTCAGTCAGTGTTTTCCTTGACACTCCCACGTCCCTCTCAGCCAGAAGCGGAACAGGCGGCAGGTGCTTCCACCTGCCACACACACCACTGAGAGATTTACCTGATTCATTTTTTTACAGTCTGCTCTTCTGTCCAGTTCTTTCATGGCAGGAGGTGACAGCAGGTGGTTGAGCCCAATCTACAACTCCTTTCCTGCTTTCTTGCTACCTGCAATACACCATGCCAGCCCCTACTGTTTTTCAGCTCTCTTGTAGGACTCCGAGATGGAAGCAAGGAGCTTCTCCTCCAGTGGGTGTGGGAAGGGAAATATTACTAAGATTTTTCAAGACTTTCACCTTTATCTTCTACCTATTTCTTACCCTGCTTCACGCTCCCTGGGCTATAGGGCAGAATGCTGCCCATTGATTGTATGAAGCTTCTGAATTTTTTTCCATTGACATTTTAAAGCCAAAACATGAGGTCGTAAACCTTCCTCTAAATGATCCTGGTGGGATTTTTAAAATTAATTAATTCTTTATTGTTTATGGCTGTGCTGGGTCTTTGTTGCTGTGTGTGGCCTTTCTTTAGTTGTGGCAAACAACAGCTACTTTTTAATTGCCATTTGCAGTGGCTTCTTTTGTTATAGAGCATGGGTACTAGGGCGTGAAGTTTCTGGTAATTGCAGTGTATGGGTTTAATTGCCCCACAGCATGTGGAATCTTCCCAGGCCAGGGATCAAACCCTTGTCCCTGCACTGGCAAATGGATTCTTAACCACTGGACCACCAGGGAAGTTCCATGGTGGTTTTTAAAATCTAGATTGTTATCAATTTTTGTCCATTTCATTATATTGATAGAAAAACCTATCTCTTTGCTTATCTTCACCTTTATATTCCAGAAGCTTCCTTTATTCTTTGCACCATTATATTGTGTAGTACGAGTGTACCATAGTTTAATTAACTATCTTCTTATTGGTACAGCAATTTATTACTTAATGGAGCAAGTAATTAATGCACAGTGTGATAAGGAAGCAGGGAAACAATCTGCTTGCATAAAACTGGTGAGTTTTAATTGATATAGTCCTTAGAAGATATACTCTATCAAAGATCTTAAAAACATCTGTAGTCTTTAATTCAGAAATTCCATGTGTAGAAACTTAAGGTAATTGTAGAAGTGCCTAATGATTAATGTACAAGACTCTTTATTGGTGCCTTATATGGAAGCACAAAATTGTTAGAAATAATCCAAGTATCTAACAATGCAGAACTGGTTGAGAAACCATGTTATAGCCATGCTGTGGAATCTACACAATAATTGACTGTTGGGAGGGAGTGATGAAGAGACTTTCAGTTTATTTGCAGAGAGGTACATTGCCAATTGTGTTTCTCATTCTCCTTTCACTGGCCTTATGGTGAATCTAGGAAATAACTCCTAGATTCTAGCCCAGGTTTTGGTAAAGGTAGGACAGCTCTGAGTATGAATGCCTGTGTGTGTGAGAGAGAGTGTGTGACAGAGAGAGAGAGTTTGCACACTTGCAAGGAGATCCAAAATGATTTGCCCATGGTCACCATTGACTTGCAAGAGACTAGTCGAGGAATCTTTCAGTTTATTCCAGAAGAAGTGGGAGAGAGGAGAGTGGGAAGAGGTGTCAGGGATCCTTAAGACCACCCTCAGGTTTGAAGATTTGATGGGAGGACTTAGAGAACTCAGAAAAAGTGTTATGATCACAAAGTGTATTACAGTTCAGTTCAGTTCAGTTCACTCGTTCAATTGTGTCCAACTCTTTGCCACCCCATGCACTGCTGTACACCAGACCTCGCTGTCCATCAGCAACTCCCGGAGTTTACTCAAGCTCATGTCCATTGAGTCATTGATGCCATCCAACCATCTCATCCTCTGTCATCCCTTTCTCTTCCTGCCTTCAATCTTTCCCAGCATCAGAGTCTTTCCCAATGAGTCAGTTCTTCACATCAAGTAGCCAAAATACTGGAGTTGCAGCTTCAGCATCAGTCCTTCCAATGAATATTCAGGATTGATTTCTTTTAGGATTGACTGGTTTGATCTCCTTGCCATCCAAGGGACCCTCAAGAGTCTTCCAACACCACAGTTCAAAAGCATCAATTTCTTTGGTGCTCAGCTTTCTTTATAGTCCAACTCTCACATCCATACATGACTACTGGAAAAACCATAGGTTTGACTAGATGAACCTTTGTCGCCAAAGTACTTTTTCTGCTTTTTAACATGCTGTCTAGGTTGGTCATAGCTTTTCTTCCAAGGAGCAAGCGTCTTTTCAATTGAAGTCTACCGGAACCATCATTTGGTGTCCCTGGTGGCTCAATGGTATTACAGTGAAAAAGTTGAGTTGCTCAGTCATGTCCGACTCTTTGCGACCCCTTGGACTGTAGCCCACCTGGCTCTTCTGTCCATGGGATTCTCCAGGCAAGAATACTGAAGTGGGGTGCCATTTCCTTCTCCAGGCTCCTTCTCCATTCATGGGATTCTCCAGGCAAGAGGATACGGATTAAAACCATCAAAGGAGAAAGGTACACAGGACAGACCCAGCACTAGCCTCCAGCTGTGTCTTCTCAGTGGGATGACAGGGATATTGCTTAATTCTCCCAATAAGAATATGTGACAACACACAAAGAATTGTCAGCCAGGGAAGCTTTGATGTCTGTGGTTTTTGTTGGGGGTAAGTCATGAAGACACAGAATGACTGTGTGACTGATCTTAGTTACTCGGTTTCCAGCCTCTCCAGAAATCGAACTAATGCAGAATGATCCAAAGCATCCACCATAAATCACACAGTAGCATAAACCATCTGGCATGGCCCAAGATCCCAGGTATATGAAGCCAGTCTCATCAGGCAAGATAGTCAAGGGCTTAGAGGTCATTTCCCAGAAGCAGATCAAAGGCCACTCCTCTCTGAAATGTGTGTAGTTTGGCCATCCCAAGCCTGCTGAGTAACCTGTTAGTGCACAGAAGAGAAGAGAGAATAAAAGCAGAGTGATATTAGGAGACTTTCTTGGACAGAGTGTCCTGACTAATCCCCAAATATCCAGGAAAGTCTATAATCAATCGTGAACTCTTCCTGCATATGATGTTCTTATGAAAATCCATGAGCTGGGAGAGTTTTGCATCAGAGAAAAAAGTGTGTGTTTGGGACAGCAGTTGTGGAAACAGAAGCCAGGGGAAGTAAGCCATGGGACTAAAGGACTTAGAGGTTTGCGTTCAGATTCTAACATCAGAGGAGCAAGAATCTGGTTGGAGAGTCTCCTCTGACAAAGAGAAGAGGCAAACGTATTCTTAAAAATATCATCTCACTATATTCTTTGTATGACTCATTGTCTACTACTTTCCCTAAAACAGTGGTTTTCAGCCCCAGCTGTACATTACAATCACCTGGAGAGAATTTTTTAAATGACCCCACCCAACTGAATCAGAGTCTTTGGGAATGAGGGTGGGACATTAGTATTTTAAGAAAATTTCCTGGATGAATCTAATGCATAGCTAGGGTTAAGATCCACTACTCAAAAGTATTTTTGTTATAGTCATAGTGATGGTCTTGTTTACTGTTTTTTTTAATGTGGACCTTTTTTTTTGCATAATCTTTTTTTTTAACTTTTTATTTCCTGTTGGGGTATAGATGATTAACAATGCTGTGATAGTTTCAGGCGAACAGTGTAGGGACTCAGCCATACCTATACCTGTATCCATTCTCCCCCAAACTCTCCTCCCATCCAGGCTGCCACATAACATTGACCAGAGTTCCATGTGCTATACAGTAGGCCCTTGTTGATTATTCATTTCAAATATAGCAGTGTATGCATGTAGATCCCTAACTATCCCTTCCCCACCTTCTTCCCCTCCCCTCCACCCCAGAGCCATAAATTCATTCTCTAAATCTGTGAATCCCTATTTTGTAAGTAAGTTTATTTGTATCATTTCACTTTAGATTCCACATGTAAGGGATGTCATACAATATTTCTCCTCCTCTGTCTGACTGACTTCTGATGTGGACCATTTTTAAAGTCTTTATTGTATTTGTTACAATATTGCTTTTGTTTTGGTTTTGGTTTTTTGGCCAAGAGGCATGTACAATCTTAGCTCCCTAACCAGGGATCAAACCCACACCCCTTGCATTGGAAGGTCAAGTCTTAACCACTGGACCACCAGAGAAGTCCCTTGCTTACATATTATCTTAAAACGGGGTGTCTCAACCTCCTCATTATTAACATTTTGGCCAGACAATTCTTTGTTGTGGAACATTGCCTTGTGCATTGTAGGATGTATATTTAGCAGCACCCTTGGTCTCCATCCATGATATGCCAGTAGCACCCCACTTCCCAGTTGGGACCAAAAAAAAATGTCTCCAGATACCACCAGTGTCCCCTAGAGGGTCAAAATCACTTCTGGTTGAGAATCACTGCTGTATATGAATTATTGAAGGTTCTATTTATAGAAAAGTTTCTAGGGACACAGTTTTTCCCTGCTCCTCCTGTATCTATGCTCAGCTAGTATATCACTCAGATCTTTGTGAGGTGGGCATGCAGGGCAGCTATAATCTATGTCCAGTGGAAAGCTGTGAGCAGTTGTACTGAAAAAATGTGACATATCAATGTAAGTTGGAAATCTCAGTGTTCTTGAGAAATTGTTTAAAAAGACAGCCTGTGATGTTTGGTAGAAACCAACATAATACTGTAAAGCAATTATCCTTCAATTAAAAATAAATTATTTTTTTAAAGCAAAACCTAGTGGGGGGACAAACAAACATAGGCTAGGAACAAGTCTTGACTCCAACATTTACTCACTAGATTAGCCAGATTTTTCAGTTATCTTTTACCAGCCAAAGCAGCTCTAAAACTAATGAACCTCATGCTTTATTGCTCATGAGTCTGTGGTCAATGGCTGGTTGTTCTGGCCTCTCCCAGTCTCACTTCTGTGTCTGGCCTCAGCTGCAGGTTGGAGAAGTGGCTTTGCTGATCTTGGCTGGGCTCTGCCACGTGGCTGGGCCACAGCTGGACTAGCAGGACTCTGGTCTACCCAACCTCTCACTCTGCAGTAGGCCAGCTAGGCCTTGGGCGGGCAGACATGTCAGGGTTCCAGAAGAAGGAGCGGAAACATGGCTGGCCTCTTGAGGCCTATGCTTGGAACTGGCCCACCATCCCTCCCCCACATTCTTCTGGTTCAAGTTGACCACAAGGCCCGTGGGCGGGAGAACAAATTCCACTCTTGGTGGGAAGAGCTGCAGCTTCCCTTCACCAAGTGACAGCAATGTGACAAACACGGCGGTGGATGGAGAGTTGTCGTTTTTGCAGTCCTCCACATTTGGGCCAGTGGCTTAGCCTCGTTAAGCCTCAGTTTTCTCATCTGTGAAACAGGATAATATTGCTCCACTCAGAATTACTACGAAGGTTCAATGCCTAGTGCATAGTTGGTGCTTGTGAACGATAGCTGTTTTTACTCTTGTCATTCTACTCTTTAATATATCTCAGTGGTTGCACTTTTCTCAGTGAATAAATTCAGAATTCCTTAGTGCAGCTAACAAAGCCTTCGTGATATGGACATTGTCCATCAGGCCCTCCACCTTCAGTATTTCTGAGCTGCTTGCAGCTGCTCAGTGGAGCAGCTACATGACAGGTGCCCCCATGTTTCACCAGTACCGTTCCTTCCGCTGGGTTGTCCACTTATGTCTTCGGCGTCCTGAACAATTAGAAGGGCATCTGAAATTCAGTCTACTCTAGAGCCTATCACTTGCCCACCTCCTCTGCTTTGAAGATGAGGTAATTATTTATTCTTCATTATGGTCAGCAGTGTGTGGTTTGCTCCACACACGTGGAGCAAAAGAGATTCCTGGACTGTGTAGTAAGAAAGCCATTCCCCTCCAGTGGTTTTCAGTACTTCACACAAGGCAGTTTCACTCTGGGGCTCATGTGTCTTTAACACCTCATACCTGCCAACCTGAACAGATGGTGAGCCCCAGTCTGAAAACTTTCAATAGGAAGAGGTTAGAATTCAACAGCCCTGAATTGTTTCCATCACTTTTACTTTCATAGTTTCTTTCATGGCAAGTGATGCTAGTTTTATATTTTCATAGCGCTATAAAGTTTCCTTCAAAACCACATTCATTTGGCCAATAAAAAGGGGTCAAGTTCAAGGGGAAAACCCGAAATAAAGAACAACGTGGGTGGTACTCAGGATGAAACTAGAGAGGGGGTACTGAAGTGACAAGTTTGGAAAAATCCTGAAATACATCAGCTGTACCATCTCTTCTAATAAAGATCCTATAGCTCTTCCAGGATTCCCTAGTTGTCTGTGAAGTCATGCCTTTGTCTAACCCTAGATTCACAGCCAGTGAGGGCAACAATGAGATGCCGGCAAATTCGGGCAGGCTGGTATCATCAAGGAAGAAGAGTTGCCAGTGAGTCAATCCTGTACTCAGCTGATTTGTGTTGTCTCCATGGTGATAAGAGGAGGACGAGTCAGAGGGGGTAACAGCAGTCATTGTTATAGTAATAGTAAGCATAGTAACCGTAATAGTACCAGGAGTAGTTAGAGTAACAGGCAGAGTCATAGAAATGATTGTAGTAGTAGCAGAAATGTTCACAGTGAGGAGAGTAGCAACCGTTTATTGAGCACCTAATGTGGGTTAAGAATTGGGCTTTACTCTATGCATCGGCTCCCTTATTTCTCATCACAACCCTATCAGGCAGCTCTTCTTACCTCTGTTTCACAGATGAGGACATTGATCTTAATGAGGGAAAGTAATTAGCCCGCCGCTAGTCAGCAGGGAAGAAACGGGGCTAGAAGTCTAAGGTCGGTCTGACTGCCAGGTTGGTGCCGCTCCCGACCCACAACATTCCCTTCCACTAAGGTTTCGAGAGTGCGATCCTTTGCACCTTTCCAAGGCAATGGGAATGCTACTTCAGCAATTCATGTATAATTTAAGGAAATTCTGAAGCAGTTTGAATATTTAAATGATGTCTTATCAAGGCAATGTTAAAAAAAAAACTGCTTCTCTTCAATCTGTAATATGATCCTCAGAAATTCAGTAGAATATCTGAGAACTCTCCCGCCTCCATCTCCAAACACCCCAGCCCCACCCATGCCATTCCCAGCCTCCAGCCTCTCATTTTACTGAAGAAATGAGATTCAGATGGAAAAATACTGGCACAAGCTTGACCGAGGTTCTCTAATAAAGACACCGTGCATCACGCATCAGCTGCTGCTGTTGCTATGGTGACAGCCACGATTTCTCCCAGACAGCTTGGGTCTGAAGGGAGGGTGAACCCTAGGGGAACAAGTGGATTTCTCCAACCTGTCAGTCCCTCTCACCTTTCCTGTTTCTCTCACCTCCCCCAAGCCTACCAGGTCCCCCCCACCTTCTTAGATGACGCTGACAGGGGGTACTAGCACCCCCAGGCATCGTAATTAGCATCTGGCTCTGAGCCCAGTCTTCTGGCAGCACATTCCTCTCCTCCCTCGCCAGCCAATCTCCTTCCCCCAGCATCCCTCCATCAGCACTGCAGCAGCTGCGGCACCAGCAGCCTCCGCACCAAGGTCACCACCAGAACCAACAATGACAAAGCACTCACTTCCTTCTTGGGTGGGCACCACACCGGTCAATACCTCGCGACCGTCTGAGCCATTCTGGGGTAATGCAACTGTGATTCTGAACAGAGAGCGTGTCCTTAGGAGGATGGGTAAAGGTTAGCCACCCGTTCTCGGAGGGGCTAGTGAGAAATGCATTTAATCAATTAAGCTCTCCAGGACAGAAGGAACAGAGCAAAATGAGCCCGAGATCCCAGAAGGGTGAGGAAAGGATCAGGCGAGTTCGCGTGTCACTGCAGCTTGGAACCTGGGGTGCTGAGCATGGTGGTGGTGATGAGGATGCTGATCGTGATGTCAGTAGTACCATTTTCTGTGTGCCAAATACCAGACTAAGCACTTGCCAAGCATTTCAGCATTTAATCCTCACATGTACTGTGTGGAGTAAGCGGCAGCAGCTACTCTTAGGATACCCATTTCACAGATGAGGATGTAAGCCTAGAAAAGTTAAATAACACACCCCTGCCTGAGGAAACAATCACAGAAATCCAGAACGTGGGACATTCTACAAGATAATTGGCCTGGACGCTTCCCAATGTCATTGATGAAAGGGTAGGGATCTTTTCTAGAAAAGAGGAAAGTAAAGAGACATCAAAACCAGATGGAATTTGTGATCCTACTTGAATCTTGATATGGAAAATAGAAACAGCCATAAAAGACATTTAAGGGACATTTGGAAAAATCTGAATGTGGACTGCATGTTGGATGACATTAGGAAATTGTTAATTTTTGCGAAGTGTGAAAATGTTACAGAGGGCGCTTCTGTTGGTGCATGTTATTTTTAGGTGAGACAGGCCAAAATATTTAGGGGAGGATTGTGATGATGCTTGTGATTTACGAACATATGCTTACTCTGTGATGTTTTCTAACACCAGCAACCAGTTCTCTAATTCTCTGGACACAAGTGGAGGGTCCTGCAGTCCAGTGGCAAAGAATTTGTCTGTCAGTGCAGGAGATGCAAGAGACAGGGGTTCAATCCCTGGGTCCGGATGATCCCCTGGAGGAGGGAATGGCAACCCACTCCAGTATTCTTGCCTGGAGAATCCCATGGACCGAGGCACCTGGTGGTCTGTAGTCCATGGAGTTACAAAGAATTGGACATGACAGCAGCTGAGCCCACACACACCTAGAGTTAGCACAGAGTCCACAGGGTAAGGGCTCAGGCTAAGACGAAAGCTAAGACTGCCCTACTTCAAGTATCAGGCACGAGCCCCAGGTGTCACCTGTACTTCTGACTGATGGGCTATAAATTCAGGCAATTCCTACAACTCCCTCCCCAGGTTTGATAATTTGCTAGAATGACTCATAGAACTTCAGGAAAGCAATTTACTTAAATTTTGGACTTATTAAACAGCACGGGCTTCCCTGGTGGCTCAGTGGTAAAGAATCCACCTGCCAATGCAGAAGACGTGGATTCCATCCCTGGGTTGGGAAGATCCCCTGGAGAAGGAAATGCAACCTACTCCAGTATTCTTGCCTGGGAAATACTATGGACAGAGGAGCCTGGTGGGGTATAGTACCTGGGATTGCAAAAGAGCTGGACATGACTTAGCAGCTAAAAAGCAGGTGGTAAACTTCATCTAAGGCTAAATACCAGCACGAGACAGACAGTCAACAAGTACCGTAAGGGAAAGTTGAAAAGAATTTTCAAAAAATAACATTATACAACTCAGGAACAGCCAAATGGAAGAGATGCATAGGGCAGGGCGGATGCCCTCTCCGTATACTGGACATGCTCTCTCCATATATTGGGTGCCCTCTCCTAGCATTGAGATGTTCACCAACATTTATGTGATTGTTGATGTGTTCACCAACTCAGAAGCTCTCTGAATGCCATCATTCAGAGGTTTCTATGGAGGGTTCCTTACACAGGCAGAAATTATTAAATCATTGGTCATTGGTGATTAACTCATATCTTTAGCATCTCTCTTTTCCCAGGAGAAAGGTGAAGCTGATATTTCCAACTCTGTCCTCAAGACTAGGTCTCTCTGAGGACCATTACCCACCTGAAGCTATATAATGGCCGCTATGCACCGGTCATCTCATTAGCATACAAAAGACACTCATCACTCCAGAGTTCCAAGGGTGTTAGGAGTTGTGTGCCGTGAACCTAGGACAAAGATCTTTTTTAAAAAAATTATTAATATATAATCCGTGTACATATGCATGTATGGCAAACCTAGAAAATATAGCAAAATATTAACAGATGTTGAATCTAGGTGGTTCATTATTGGGTTATCAATAGTGCAGGGTCTTCCTTAACTGTCCAGTGGTTAAAATGTTAGCTTCCAGTGCAGGGGGATGTGGGTTCAATCCCTGATCCCAAGTTAAGATCCCACATGCCTTGTAGCCAAAAAAAAAAGCGTACAACAGAGAAAATATTGTAAAAAATTCAATAAAGAATTTTAAAGTTGCTTTTGTTCAGTCAGTAAGTCAGGTGCAATTTTTTGTGACCCCATAGACTGCAGCATGGCATGCTTTAAAAATGGCCCACCTCAAAAAAAAATCTTAAAAAATAGCACATCATATGTTACTATTATGTTTATCATATATCACATATTAGTATATAATTGTACTGTTCTTCCAACTTTTCTGTATCTGCGAAAATCTGTATAGTAAGATTGTGAGAGAGTATAGAAAAGAAAGCTTCAGTAACTCGCCCAAGTCCAAAGGTTATACAGCTATTAGGTGTCAGAAGCAAACTCCGATCTGAGCCACCAGGCTTCAAAGTTCACGTCCTGGGATCATGGCTCCGCTGCCTTCCTAGAGAGAGAGGACAGAGCCTTGCTCACCTGGGGATGTCAGAGGGTTCCCTTTGCAAGGGCCATGTCTCAAAGGTAAGGAAAGCAGGTGGTGGCAGGGGGAGAATTAAACTAACCTGAACAGTGAAACAACCCTTCAACAACTCATCCAAGAAATATTTTTGCAAGAACACTATGTGACTTTCACCAAGTAAAAAATGCAGTTGTGAATGAAAACAGACCAAAGTCCCCGCTTATGTGCTACTTACATTGCAACCCACTTTAGACTACATTATTCTTAGCAGCAAAGCCTGGCGTCAGATACCATCAAAACATAAAACAACCTCAGAAAGGGAGTCAGGAATACGCACTATAATTTTTGTAGCCTTTAAAAAGCATCTGTGATATCAAAACAACATCAACATGAGCAACAATCTCAAAAGTATTTCTTTTAAAAGCACTGTGTCCAAAATTTACTTTCAACACTAGCCTTAGCAATAAGCCTAAAGGCTCCTGCTGAGATTTGTCACTTTCTCATTTTAAGAAAATGAAGTTATAATAGACTCAAATTTCATAAGCATCTTCATTGCTTTATCTGTGCATGCATGCGTGCTAAGTCACTTCAGTTCAGTTCAGTTCAGTCGCTCAGTCGTGTCCGACTCTTTACGACCCCATGAATCGAAGCACGCCAGGCCTCCCTGTCCATCACACTTCAGTTGTGTCCAGCTCTGCGACCCTATGGACTGTAGCCCATCAGGCTCCCCTGTCCATGGGATTCTCTAGGCAAGAACACTGGAGTGGGCTGCTCTCCTCCAGGGGGTCTTCCTGAGTCAGGGATCGAACCAGAGTCTTTTATATCTCCTGCATTGGCAGTCCAAGTTTTTACCACTAGTGCCAGCTGCCTTGATCAAAATTCAGTGCTATGTTGCTAGCTTTGCTGGATGTCTTTAGCTTCTACTGAGCCTTAATAAGCCACTTATCCTTAATAAGCAGTGGTTCTCACCTTAGTTGTACAACAGAATCACCCAGCAAGTTTTGACAACTACTGAGAGCCAAGCACTACGTTTCAGGGATTCTGAATAAAGTAAGGTAAGGTCTAGTCTTGAATATCCTACAGAAACAGAGTTAGTGACCTTCTGCCCTCCGGCTCCAAATGTTGGTTGAAACATCTATTCAATCTAAAGGCATTCCAGCAACACATATGTAGATCAAATTAAGCTAATTAATATATTATTAATGAATAAAATTAAAATCTTGGGACATATGAAAATATTTAATAGCATGAGATAAATTACCTAAATGAAAGAGCTCAGAAGAAAATGTTTCTCCTGATACAAAGATTTACTGCAAAGAAGGCAGCATGTTTGAAAAATGGTCTACACTCAATGAGATAATAGGCCAAGACTGAAAAAAAAGAGGCAGATACAAAGGAAAATTTAACAAAACACCCACTTAACAAAAACCTTATTGGAAGCAAGAAAAGCAGAGATGACACAGGAGAAGGTTGCATCAATGCAACTAAAGAGGAACTTGGGAAAGGTAGAGAAAATAGGGTCAAGAAGTGAAAAAATAACAGTGGAGCTTCTGAATTCAGTGCAGTGGGAAAGAACTGGCTGGGAATCTTAATACTAAGAGTAATGAAATACAGCAGTGGTTCAGTCCCCAGAAGCATCATCACAAGGAGGAGGAGAAAATGGAAGGAGCTACACAAATTGCCTCGAAGGTGCACGTTATAGATGCCGAAAATCCGGTTGAGGACCATCTCATCAGACCTGAATGAGTCTCTCCCAAGGAGTAAATTCTACAGATTACAAATAAGTATTATTGACAGCCACATTTTGCAAAACTTACCTATTTTCTAAATGCAAATAGTGTTTGAACATGTATTAATAAAGTGAAATGGTAAAAACAAAACAGCTGTTTAGATACGATTGTTTGGGAAGCAAGTGGACAAGAAAATCCCAGTGGCAAGTTAGTTCTCAGATTTCCCAGCCCTGGGCATCTCTTCTCAATAGAAGGTTGATTCAAGTCAAATGTTAATGTTCTTAAATGGTCTACCTTTTCTTTCCAACTTGTGATTCGAAAGTGAAATAGTATCAAATGATTTGATGGGTCCACAAACAGCAGGGTGCCAGTTTTCTTGGATGGGATTAGTAATTTGGGACTAGTTAGAAAAGTAAACGTCGTAGTGTAGTCAGTAAGTCATGTCTGGCTCTGCAACCCCACGGGCTGTACCCCGCCAGGCTCCTCTGTCCTTGGAATTCTCCAGGCAAGAATACTGGAGTGGGTAGCCATTCTTTTTTCCAGAGGATCTTCCCCACCCAGGGATCAAACCCAGGTCTCCTGCATTGCAGGCAGATTCTTTACCATGTGAGCCAGCAGGAGCCGATTTAGAAAGAGACTTTGCAAGCAACAGAGCCTGGATTGCAGGTGGAGACAGGGACATCCTTTCTTCTCCACTGCAACAGAGTGACATATAAAAGCAGACAAAATTTTCAGTATCATGACAGAAGGATTCACGTGCAAAGGAAGCTTTCTACCCACTATTTGTCTTAAAACACCTCTCATGCCACCCAACACACATACACACACATATACAGTTTGGTTTAAATCTGAACAATTATGTGAAGTAAACATTTTTCAAAAGAATTGCAGCAAAGATGATGAAAAGACTGCCAAAGGAACCATGTCCCTCAATTCACTCCAACTCTGCAACCAACACCACCAATGTTTGGCAATTCTCTGATCCCAAGGGAAGAAGAAAAGGTAAAGAAGCAGGGCCTTTTCTGGACAGAAAGAACAAACCGACACTGCACATATCCGAAAAGATCCTTTGCCTGAGAAAAGGTGAGATTCTTCCTACTTCGTAAATGCCTGAATTTCCTAAGATTCCATCTTTTGGCAAATTCCCTGGAGGTCCAAGGGGTATGACCCCACAGTTTCACTGTGGGGGACCTGGGTTCGATCCCTAGTTGGGGAACTAAGATCCCACCTGCTGTGCAATGCAACAACAACAACAACAACAACAACAACAAAATCCGTCTTGATAAAGGATATGGACACACTTCGGCTTTGGAAGGAGATTCTGTTTAGATAGGAGACACTGAGTACCGTGAGGAATCTAGGACTTCGCAGCACCTCAGCCTTTTCACTCCTGGAAACCTCTGCTTCTCTGTTGACTGGAGATTACACACCCTCACAGTCCAGACAGGTGTGCCCCTCCTCTCTGACTTTCCTTTCTCCTCCTTCCCTGACTTGTCCAAAGCAATTCTATCCTTAATGGAGCTATTTACAACCAAAGTATTAGGCTTGAATGAGACAAGAGCTGACAGCCTCCCAGAGACTTAATAATGTCAAGGGTGGACGTTTAATTCAGGCGATGCCTCAGTATTCATCTATGTGCCAACAGGATTTAAAAAAAACAACACAAGAATGGTTTTCTTGCACTGTCTCTACTTCCCCATCAGTCACTTCTCAACCTTCTCACCTTCCCACTCCACACTTCTGAAGCACTTCTCATCACTGTCACTGGAGACCTTCTCTTTGCTGCAAGGGAAACATCTTGACTGGGCTAGACAAAGCTGTTCACCCCTCTTCCAGTTCTCCTCTGCAGAATCTGTGATGCTTCCTCATGCCTCTCTGTTTCTTGATCTTCTCTCTCTCTTTTGCCTTCTCTTTCCTTTTACCCACCCTAGAGATGTTCCTATTTCTCAGGGCTCCACAGCCTTCTTTCCTTTTTCCATTTATTAGTGTGGCTTAGATATCACCACTGGGGGCTTCCCACGTGGTACTAGTGGTAAAGAACCCTCCCTCCAATGCAGGAAACAGAGGAGGTGAGAGTTTGATCACCAGGTCAGGAAGATCCCCTGGAGGAGGGCCTGGCAACCCCTCCAGCATTCTTGTCTGGAGAATCTCATGGAGAGAGGAGCCTGGAGGACTACAGTCCATAGGGTCACAAGGAGACGGATGCCACTGAAATGATTTAGCACACATGCGAATATCACCACTACACCACTGATGTGGTTGTGTGTGTGTCTTTTTTAAGCACTTTTACCTTAGACAATGTATGCGTACTAAGCTGCTTCAGTCATTTTTGACTCTTTGCAACCCTATGGACCATAGCCTGCCAGGCTCTTCTGTCCATGGGATTCTCCAGGCAGGAATACTGGAGTGGATTGCCATGCTCTCCTCCAGGGGATCTTCCCAACCCAGGGATCAAACTCCTGTCTCTTATGTCTCTTGCATTGGCCAGTGGGTTCTTTACCACTAGTGCCACCTGGGAAACCCCTTTTTATCTTTTCTAAAACTTTTTTCAAGACAACTTTCAATTATTTTTTTTAAATATGTATTTATTTCTTTGGCTGCATCCGATCTTAGTTGCAGCATTCAGGATCTTCATTGTGGTGCATGGGCTCAGTAGCTGCAGCGTGTGGGCTCCAGAGTGTGCGGTCTCTCTAGCTATAGCTTGCAGGCTTAGTTGCCCTGTGGCATGTGGAATCTTAATTCCTGATTGGGGATCAAACCCTCATACCTTGCATTGGAAGGTGGATTCTTAACCAATGGACCACTAGGGAAATTTCCCTTGATGCCTTATTTTCTGTCTCGAGTCCGGCCATCCCTGCTGAGCTGCTCATGTGTGTGTGTGTTAGTTGCTCAGTCGTGTCTGATTCTTTGTGACCCCATAGACTGTAGCTCTCCAGGCTTCTCTATCCATGGAATTCTCTATCCAAGAATACTGGAGTTGTTCCCATTCCCTTCTGCAGAGGATGTTCCCAACCCAGGGACTGAACCTGAGTCTCCCACATTGCAGGCAGATTCTTTACCATCTGGGCCACCAGGGAAGCCCATTGAGCTGCTAGATTGGTGTCCAGTTGCCTCCTGAGTGTCACCTGGTTGTCCCAGAGATTCCTTAACCTCATCACATCCAACACTGAGCTTATTGTCCTTCCCTAAGTCTATTTGCCCTCTAGCTTTCTTCCGCCTGGACAAGGTACCAGAATCTGTCAGCTGCCTAACCTTGAAACATGGGGGTCATCTTCAACTCTTCCTTCCCTCTCCCTCATCACATCCAGTTCCCCAGCAGACTGTGGTGAGTCTACCTATTAAAACGCTCATGAATTACACAACCACTGTCTTATTTGCTATGCTCACTATCTCTCTAGTTGCCTTGCTTGCCTCTGCTATACTGTAATCTCCATGAGAGCCTGAGCTTGGTCTGTCTTGTTTACCATTTTATCCTCAGAACCTAGAGTAATGCCTGGGCTTGAAACACGTTGGTTGAGCTCAGTACATACTTGTGGAATGAACGGATAAGTCCTTAAGAAGCTCCTGCCTGGAATTACTTGTGCTTCCTCTATTATCTTTCATCATATCCATTGTTCGCGTGGTTGCTTATTTTCCCAGAGTACATAATGGCCAGGATGACCCACATCGATTCTTGTCCTCCGATATCCCTGCCCTTGAATAATCTCCGCATCCTTGCATGTGGACTGTATCTAGTGAATTATTTCAAATAAATATAATATAGCAAAAGTGATAGGCTGTCACTTCTAAGAAAGAAAGTGAAGTCACTCAGTTGTGTCTGACTCTTTGTGACCCTCATGGACTATAGCCTACCAAGCTCCTCAGTCCATGAAAATTTTCCAGGCAAGAGTACTGGAGTGGGTTGGCATTTACTCCTCCAGGGGATCTTCCCAATCCAGGGATGGAACCCAGGTCTCCCGCATTGCAGGCAGACGCTTTATCATCTGAGCCACCAGGGAAGCCCACTTCTAAGAATCTGGTGACAAAGAGACTCTGGCTTCCATTTCTTGTGCCTTCTCTTGCTTGCTGTCTCTGAGGGAAGACAGCTGCTATGTTGTGAGCTGGATTCTGGGAAGATCCACTTGACGAGGAACTGAGGAAGACCTTCTAGCCGACAGGCAGCAAAGAGGCTTGCCAACAAGCATGTGTGTGAGCTCAGAAGTGGATTTTCTCTCACTTGAGTGATCAGACGAGACCACAGTCCTGGCTAACACATTGAGTGCAGGCTTGTGAAAGATTCTTATTCACAGATTCTGTGAGATAGTAAATATTGGTTATTTTAAGCTGCTAAATTCTGGGGTAATTTATTGTGTAAAAATAGATAAGTCATATATGACCTAGGGCTCAATTTTAGATTGCACACTCTAAACCTTTTAAGGTCCTAAATTAACTTGGTTTAACCATGCTATGAATACTATGGAATGGTTAAGAGAAATGAAGTCAATCTATTGGTTATAATGTAAGGCATTTATAACATTGAATTTTAGAAAGCAGGTGGAAGAACAAGACCTACTGTAGGGCTTCCCTGGTGGCCCAGTGGATAGGCATACACCTGCTCAATGCAGAGGGCACACGTTCGACCCCTGGCCTGTGTAGATCCCACATGCCGAGAATCAGCTTAGTCCATGAGCTGCAACTACTGACCCCATGTGCCACAGCTACTAAAGCCTGTGAGCCTGGAGCCCATACTCTTCAACAAGAGAAGCCGCTGCAATGAGAAGCCCAAGTACCTCAATGAAGAGTAGCCCCTACTTGCCACAGCTAGGGAAAGCTTGCATACAGCAGTGCAGACCCATCACAGCCATAAATAAATGAATCTTAGAAAAGAAAAGGAGGCTTATTGTAGGATATCATAACACCTCAATACTCAATATATTTCTGCAGCTACGAATAAATGTATGTAAATATCTGGAAATAAGTCCGGAGGTAAACATATCAAGTCATAGCATGCTTCCCTGGTGTGGTTAAGAAGAACTTAAACTTTGCCTGTGTTTCTAGAAATGTTAACACAAAGAATGTATTAACATTATTGTATTAATGCAATAGGTATAACTTTTGCTATTTTTAAAAAAGCAAACCCTACTTTATTTTTTAAATGTATTTATTGAGTTTCTATTTTGGCTCTGCAGGCTCTTCGTTGCCGCACGGGCTTTCTCTGGTTGGGGCTGTGCAGTGGCTCTTTGTTGCCGCACGGGCTTTCTCTGGCTGGGGTTGTGCAGCGGCTTCTCTCGAGTTGCATCTCTCTGGCTGCTCTTGTTGCAGCACACAGGCTCTCCAGTTGCCCCCTGGCATGTGGGATCTTAGTTCCCCAACCAGGGATCCAGCCCATGTCCCCTGCATTAGAAGCTGGATTCTTAACCACTAGACCACCAGGGAAGTCCCTAAAAAAATAAATACTGCTTGAAAAGGAAGGAAGCCGGCTTAGAGATTTTATTGTTCCAAGTGAAAGTAGCCTTTTTTAATTGGTAAAGCTTATTCCAGTAAAACTCAAATAATATATACACATAAAATCGATTATGAAAGGTCATGATTACCTCATTGTCTCAATCAACCATTATTAACAATTTGTTTCCTATTCTTCTATATTTTCTTTTGAATCAATTAGATAAAAATGGGATCCTATTTTACTTCCCTGTTCTGTAGCCAGAGTTTCTGTTAATCATACGTCATGAACATCTTTCTAAACTCATACATTTGGAGCTACTAATTTTGTTGTCGTGTTGCATGTCATTCATTATACACACGTGCTGTAATTAATTCAACTGCTAATATGTAACCTCCGCAAGCATAAGACTTCAACAGATTTGCCTACCACTAGATCCTTAGGGGCTAGAACAGTGCTTGAAGCTTGGTAGGCATTCAAAGAATATCCACTGAGTGAACTAATTTATCTCATCAGCTACCAACAGATGATTGGTTTGACTATTGATACAATAGAACATCGCTTCACACTTGTATGATTATTTTCTTGAGATAAATTCCTAAAGATGAAGTTACTAGGTCAAAGGTATATTTTAAAATTAGAGACTCCCAGGTGGCGCTGTGGTAAAGAATCTCCTGCCAATGCAGGAAATACAAGGGGCATGGGTTTGATCTCTGGACTGAGAGGATCCCCTAGAGTAGGAAATGGCAACCCACTCCAGTATTCTTGCTGGGAAAATCCCATGGACAGAGGAGCCTGGTGGGCTACAGTCCAAGGGGTCACACAATTTTGCCAAATTTACCTGTATTTAGTCTCTACCACATTACATTCCTACCCATCAGTGTATAAAAATATCTATTCCCCTACACCCTCATAGTATGGGATATAATTCATCTCTGACATAACGTTGTGATGGGATTTTCAACTACAAATATTGTCTTGGGGAACTGGAGAGATTCCCCACAGATGTTCTGTGAGACTGGGCAGGATATAATGAGCCCACCATGCTTGGAAAAATAATTTAAATGAAGAGTGTGCCAGTCAGGGCCCCAGCAGGAAAGGATAGGCACACTCAAATCGGGTAATTTAAGGGACATTTAATAAAGAAACGCTTTCCAAGGGAGGACAGTGTGTCAGTAAAACCATAAGTATCCCCAGGGGCTAATGACACTGGGTTGTTTTATCACCTCTAGACCTGAAAGGCAGGAGTGGCTACTGTAACCTGGAGACTGAGAAGCCCTTGGGGTGAAGACCACCATGTAGGAGCTGTGACCCTCGGGTACCACCACCCAGCAGGGTGCAAGCTGGAGATTAAATCCTTCCAACTTCCTTACCTTCTGGGGGTCCCTAATGGTCAAAACCAATGGGAAGCCACTGAGTAAGGGAGCCCTTTGAATAGTCCTTTTTTTTTGCCTCCCAAAAGCACAAGGTATACAGCAAACAGTAAATGCTCAATAAGTGTGTTCCTGAATTTAACCCTCACAACAATTTCCTTCAAGGTAGTCATTTATATCCCAAGGGGAAACTAAAGCTCAGAGAAATAATTAACTTGCCCAAGGTCACGCAGCTAGTTCTGGAGGGGTCTCGAGCCCTATACTGTGAAGTGCTAAGGAACCTGCTTCTGAGGGCAAGCAGACGGTAGTCACCACAAAGACTGTCAAATGGTGAAGTCCAGGGGCTTCCCTATGGTGGTCCAGTGGTTAAGAATCCACCTACCAATGCAGGGGACACAGGTTCCATCCCTGGTCTGGGAGGATCCCAGATGCTTTGGAACCACTAAGCCCATGCGCCACAGCTACTGAGCCTGCGCTCTGGAACCTGTGCTCCTCAATGAGAGAAGTCTGTGCAGCCCAGGGAAGAGCAGTCCCTGCTTGCAGAAAGTCCACAGGCAGCAACAAAGACCCAGTGCAGCCAAAAAAAAAAAGAAGAGTAAAGTCCCTGAATACAAAGCAGGACCACAGGTGCTGGGGTGGCCACAGAAGACTCTCCTGCAGCTGCTGGGACAGGCAAGCTGATAGCCCAAGTCAGCCACA